>JAJOZX010003875.1:427500-458249 GCA_023014485.1 Bathynomus jamesi
ATAATACTATATATAAAATATATAATATGCGTCCTTTCTACATGTAGCGGAGTATTTTGTCGTTGCAGCTTAGGTGTAGGTTTTTGCTTTACCGTTTCTGTACCCTCATGTATGGCACTTTGTCGTTTCAACTTAGGCTTTCCGCACGTTTTCTTGTAGTATTTTAGGTGAGAGCAGTTGTTGGCCACAAATTTGAAACGTTGCACATGTACACCCTTTTATTCTTTGGCGTAACAGTCACATGTCTATGAAAATAAAAACCCACTCTAATAGACAGAGTTTATTTCTTAACGGTCGGTCCCTGGACTGTTTTTCCCTCTTGCTTTGGTTCATTCGTTTTTCTGTATCCACCCGAGGAGGATGCCAGTGGGCATCGAAACTGTTGTGGAAATAAACTCTGTCTATTAGAGTGGGTTTTTATTTTCATATTTTGACCTTCACGTAGAAAAAAAGTGAAGTTTTTTGCATAGTCACATGTCTAGTTGTGTGTTGTGTTTTGTTTTGTTTTGTGCCACCCACTTACACATTTTATTTTTTTAGGTGATTTATATCAACACACTCATCGATCATCATGCCTCGAAAGTGTAAAAATCACCCCGACAATTTCTGTTACGTGTGCGGCTCGTTCCCGACTAAATCACAACGGCGTACAATCACGATGGTTCTTCGGAAAACTTACCGGTTATACTTCGGCTGTCCACCAGGCGACCAAGATAAGGCGTGGGCGCCACAAGTTATCTATACCGCTTGTTCGAATGGATTACGTGACTGGTCAAACCAAAGAAAAAATCGATGCCTTTCGCTATACCTATGATATGGAGGGAGCCGAGAGACCATCATGGCTGGCGATTGTTACTTTTGCAATGTTAACATAACTGGATTCTCCGTGAAGAACAAGCATAACATCGTTTATCCGAACGTAGACTCCACGATCAGACCGATCCCTCACGATGACACGATGCCGATTCCGGTTCCTCCACAGCATGGACTCGATTCTGTAGAAGACGAAAGGGAATCCGATGAAGGTGCGATTGGCGGAGATGCGGGACCTTCGGCAGATCTTGATTACACACCTGACGAAGAGCAATCGGAGCCGGAGAGGCTTACCCAAAACGAGTTGAATGACCTCATTAGAGATCTAGCCCTCTCCAAAGAGAAATCAGAACTTCTCTCCTCGAGACTCAAGCAGAAACACTTACTTGAGAAGAACGTCCGAGTGTGTCACTATCGAAAACGAAACCATGATTTGGTGACATTCTTTACAGTAGACGGTCCGCTCTGCTATTGCTATGATATCAATGGACTTTTCGAGAACTCGTCACAGGTACACACACCATCTGAATGGTGCCTCTTCATTGATTCCTCACAGCGAAGCTTGAAAGCGGTTCTCCTGCATAACGGGAACTTAAAGCCGTCCACCCCGATCGCACACTCCGTTCATCTAAAGCAGACGTACGATAACATGAATATACTACTCGAAGCAATCCAATACAGCACTCATCAATGGAGTATCTGTGGTGATCTCAAAGTCATTGGTATGTTAATGGGCATGCTAGGAGGGTTCACGAAATACTGTTGTTTCCTATGCTTATAGGACAGCCGTGCTACCGCGGATCATTACATCAAACGTGACTGACATCAAAGAAGCACATACGAGCCAGGAACGGGCAGTGTCCAGTGTGTTCCTTTAGTTGATCCAAAGATTTTCCTGCCACCTCTCCACATTAAACTCGATTTAACGAAAAATTTTGTGAAAGCGATGGGTAAGGCGAATTCGAGAGGGTTTCGATACCTTGTTGAGAAATTTGCAAATATCAGTGCCGCGAAATTGAAGGAGGGAATCTTTGTGGGGCCCCAAATCAGGGAGGTTTTGCAGGATGAAGGCTTTGAAGAAAGCCTCAATACCTTAGAACTCCTCGATGCATATCAAGAAATGGGCTGTTGCATATCCTTGAAAATAAATTTTTTACATTCGCATCTAGATTTCTTTCCCGAAAACCTTGTCGCGGTGAGTGACGAACAGGGGGAACGCTTCCATCAAGACATCCAGTCAATGGAAAATCGCTACCAAGGTTTCTGGAACAAAAGTATGCTGGCAGACTACTGCTGGATGTTGTACCGTGACGATCCGGACGAGGTTTACAAAAGAAAATCGTACTCGCAACGTTTTTAGGTTGGTGTACATTTCTTTTTATGAATAAAGTTGTACTTTTACGATAAATTGTGCTGAAATTAACACGTCATATTTCGATAAATAGATGTGATAGAGGGAAACCGAAAACAGATTTGGAATCAGCGTACAAAACCGGTCTAAAAAGGTGTGCATACATCTTTCATGAGAGAAAAAGTTCGATTTTGTCGACCAGTGTTATTTATATTGGTCAATTGGTCAATACTGGTTATTTATTGGTCAATATTATAACTAAATTATGCCTATTGACGGTGTCCCTAAGTCGTACAAAAGATTGTACTGCATTCCGTAGTCCAAATGGCATGAGAACGTACTCGAAGAGTCTGAAGAGCGTGATAATCGCCGTTTTATGGACATCTTCGGGTGCTACCAGGGTCTGGTAACGGATAAGCAAGATCTTGAAGAAAATCTTACGTCCATGGAGATTGGCGGAGAAATCCTGCAAATGAGGGCGGGTTTAGCGGTGAGGCACCGTATTCGTACTGAGTGCTCCCTAATCATCCACAGGACGTGAGTCGCCTTGGAGTCTTTTTGGGGACTATATGTAAAGGCGACGCCCAAGGGCTTTTGGAGGGCCTGACAATGCCTAATTCAATCATGTGATCGAACTTGGCCTTTATAGTTCGCAGGCGGTCCGGAGCGAGGCGTTGAGGGCGTACGTATTTCGAGGGGCCTGAGGTCTGAATACAATGTAGGACTTCATGCCTGATTCCGCCAGCAAGCTGTCGTACGGTGACCCAAGACGAGTCGCCGATGAGCTGACGGCGTCGTGAGTCCACCGCGAGATCAAAATGTTGCAGGAAATCTGCCCCAAGAACGCGTTGTTGCATGTCAGCAATCAGAAAAACCCAACGGAAATCTCACCGAAGACGGAGCTCGAGAGATTTTTGTCCGTTAGGTTTGTATAGGGGAAGAGTTTACGGCATGCAATTCAATTTTGAGACGGGGATACAAACGTTCTTTGAAAGAGGGTGGAAGAATACTAACTTGCAGCGCCAGTGTCGATCAGGAAACATACTTTGGAGTTGGCGTCAGTAATGTAGAAAAGTTAGACGACGGGAAGTGAACATTAAACGCCGTTAGTGTCGGGCTGATGGGTTTCCTGCCAGGCGACAAGGGGTGGTGCACCTGCGGACTTGATCGCCGAAACGCCGGTGGTACCGGCATGGGGAGTGGGGATGCGGAGTTGGGAATGCGAGTTGCGTGGCTGGGAATGGGGGATGTGCGCGTGACTCCTGCTGCGCGGCCAGTGCTCCTGTGTTTGTTGGAGGAGGCTCTGCATCATCGCCATCAGCGCTGTGATGGCCATCTCGACGCAAGTATGACTTGGACAAGGGGGAGGAGGTCGGAGGTCGGCCATGTTGCTTGCTCTTCAAGGTGGGTGTTCTCTCCCGCCACAGTCAGCACTCGCTAGACCCTTAGTGGCAAACGCTGGAAAAACAATTGGCGAAGTAAAAAGCTTTCAATGGAACGCCCTGAATATCCAACCAGCTGCTGTATGTGCCGCAGAAGCTCTAAGGGGGTCCTATCACCGAGGACCTCTGTGGAGAGGAGTCGCCGCAATCTGTTTTGTTTAGTCATCACCGTTTTCGCTAGGACTGCTGTCTTCAATTTTGCATATGAATCCTCCTGAGGCTTATTGGCAAGAATATCTCGTACCTCGTAAGCAATTTCAGGGGTGATACACGCCGCTACGTGGTTGAATTTCATATCGCTACTTGGTCCCCCGCACACTTCAAAATAATATTCAGCCTACAGGACGAAATGCAGGGGTTTACATAATAGAAGAGGGGGGTCCTGACGGGGCGGCGGTGTCGCCTTTGTAGCGACTGACGAAGTGGTGGCGTCGTCGATTTCAAGAAACATGTTGCGCGCTTGTGAACGTATTTTCATAGACCGTGGAAAAAATATACGTGTGTCCCGAGATAATACCGGATGCTAACGTGCAAGTAGGCCTAGTCCGGGAAAATGGAAAATTTTGCTTTGGAATTGAGTATCGTATTTAAATGAAAAAAAAATTTCATGTCATGCAGAAAAGTTTAAATTGTCACTAAAATACTTTGCACCAAATATCATAGGGTCACTAGTTTATAGGGGCCTGTTGACAGTAGCCCGCTATAATAAAGTAAATGAGTTAAACCAAATAAACATATATTTAATAAAAGAGATAAAAAAAGACTTTATGGTTTTGGTTTAATTAGCAAAATAAATGATTATTTGTTTATAGTGAATAACAATTATTTATACAGAATTGTGCATATTATAAATGACGCTTATTGACAATAAAGAATGATTTCACACAGGTCAAGAATTAAATAATACAATTGTGTTATAAACAATAATTAAGGTATTTAACGTACATCAATAAGCCGACTTGCGGTCGTGTAGTAATGCTTAGTTAAGAATATTAAATTTTGTTTAATTAAATAAGATAATGTTTAATGTAAATCATTTACTAATAATTATGAAACTAATTGTTTAAAATGGGTAGGGTTGGTAATACTGAATAGGCTTAGAGTGGACTATACCTATAACGGTTTTTCAGTCTTGAGGCAGAACGCGTTACGCGTAGGTGGCAAAATGTAACGTAGAATAAATAAGTTGTGTGTGTCCCTCTCCGACCTAAATATATTTAGTAATATTTCATACTCGCATATCCCCTAATTAACTAAACCACTTTCGAAATTAATAAAACGTAATAAGTGTTAATAAGAGTATTGATATACCTTCCCCCCCGCCACCTTCGTTTTGTAACGGTCTTTTAGAGTCAGAACTCGGCGTCGCTACCGGAAACTATACGAAGAAACAGTTAAATGAAATAAAGAGCAATAGAGATATAGTAAAGTAGGAAGAAGCGTAAATTAATAATGAAGAAAAAGATATAATAAACCCGTTCACTACATTCTGGTGGCTAGCGGTGATCTTACATCATATTTTGTGAGGCTTACCCACGTGTTAGTATTTCCATTAAAATTCTTAAAACCCGGTATAATAACAAATAGCGTTAATGAATATTTTATTTCGATTATTAAAATATCTAAATGCAAAATTTTACCCCGTTTGTAGGCAAATTTCGAATTTCATGCCTTAAAATTTCATTGTAAATAAAATTTAAAAATGGCGCTTGCCTTCGCGTCTTGATAGCGTCCCTGACTCGCGCCTAAGAATTCAATTTGTTTCGTCCAGTTCCGTTGCTTTTCGTTTGTCCGACTCAGTATTGCGAGTCATTATTACGTTAAATTTTGTTCATTTCGGTTGGAGAGGGTATAGTTGAAAATTATCGTGCTGCCTGAAGACTCAAATTTCTTTTTTTTTTCATCTCTACTCTTTCAGCTTACCTTTTTACTTTTTGTTTAAAACTTTTGGAATTAGTGATAATTGTAAAAATCATAATAATAAGAATAATGATTTGTACGTAAGTGAATTGTTAGTTTAAATACAGTATGATACACAATTTATATGGTCTTTTCAAAGTGTTTCAGCGAAAATTTGTATCGCATTTCTGGGTATATATACATATAGTACAACCATTTCATGAACATGAGAAATTTTCTGGGTTTCATTAGCAGATTTTTGATTATATTTCGATTCCCTGTATATAATAATAGGATTATTTTGTAAATATAGGTTTACGGGCTTTTTGCTTTGCTCGCTTCGCGCTAAAATAGGATTACGTTACAGTTAAGGGACAAATCGAAAAATAAATCTTAAAGATATTAAAAATTGTCAGATTGGGCCGTATAGGATTGTGTTAAATTGTGTTGTGAAATTTTCTATAAAAGTTGTTTTGGATATTTTTTTTTATACTCATTAATTATATACAATTTGGTAGGTAAGCTGATTATTTTTTCTCTCTCTCTTCTTTCGTTTATTTCACGACAATTCCGACATATTTGGTAAAAAGGCTATTGTATCGTACGTAAGAGGAATTTCTTGTAGGCCTATCGTAAAATATTGTTCGGAGATTAACCGTTATTACGGTATGTCTATTGAGTAGTAAATTTTAGTTATTTAACAAAATTTTCATTGGTTTAACATAAATAAGCATAGGATTTTTCTTTAAAAAGCACAAATGTTGACTTAAATTCTTAATAGCTCTTTTCACGCATACATTGAATTTATTAAATATAGGCCTAAAAGCGGCAGAAAATTTTATTTTTTATTTTGGCGGCCAATGTGAGTTACGGTACACATTTTACTAAATCTCGAGATTATAACTTTTTTTGAATTACAGAAATTTGTGTAGGAAGTTGTTATTTTTATATATTTTCCTTACGTTTTATAAATTCATTCAATAATCAATTTATTTATACAGGTAGGCCAATTTTTATTTTTCTTCCCAGTTCAATGACAATGGTAAAATTTTTAGTTCAAATTTAGATTGTATTCTAAAAAGGATGTTTTAATTTGGAATTAGAAATGAAAAATGTCCTTTTTTTTTAGTTCGAGCGTTTGCATGGAAAATATTACGAAATTATGTTAGGATATAATGCAGTTTTATTCTGGTAGGGATATTTGTATAGAGGTTCGCTTACAAACAAAGCGACCGCTCTTAATTACGCAATGTTTTAGTTTTGTTTACAGTGGATTGCGTGTATTTTTTTAGTACATATGATCTATTCTTATTTAGGCAGTAGCTGGTCACGTTGCTCGAATGCTTCGCTAAATATGTGTCAACAAAGCGCGCGGTAGACAAGCCACTTGAGCTTGAACGGGCGCCTACGACTGTACTGTCCATACAGACATACAGTAGGTTCGTTGGGAAACGGCCTACGGCGGAGTCATCGTTTGATTGTTGCCAGTGGAAGAGTCTTTCAGCTGGACGTAGGAAGAGCAGCGTTCACCGACAAAAGTGGAGATGAGACAAGGCGAGTTTCTTCATCGACTTCTAGAATTGCAAATTCCGTCCAATTCCAGCGCGTAGTCCCGCTTTCAGATATCTCCCCCACTGATCCTTTTAGAATTGGACGTCTCTTGTTTTTTTTTTCGCCATTGGAGAGAGAGCGGAACCATTATAGCGTGCTGCCCTGTTGCATATTGATTGATGCAATCCCTTGCATTCTAGCGAAGTGAGTAGGAGAGCAGCGATTGAAAATTGAAATCCGTTGTCAGCGTGCGGAGTGTCATCTAAACAACGTCCAGCAAACAAATGTACTGATTATTATCTAATGAAATTATAAGTGAAAAGGGTCCGATTATTGCCCATATTTGTTGTTTTTCGTGAAATAGTATGTGCGCTCTTGGTCAGTATTTTATATAAACTTTTTCTTTTATTTTTCTATGTTGCCCTGATAGTAACTGTATAACTATACAAATAATTGTTTCAAATGTAAAGCGATCGTTGATGAGAAATCGCGGGAATAGATTGTGAACTTGAGATTTGTGTAGCCACTGTAAGAAAATTTTTTTTTATTTTTTTTTGGCATGTATAGATTAGTTACAGGTTGTAATTTAATTATTAGAGTGAAATGTTATTTTATGCAAATGTGAAAATTATAAAGTTTTCGGTTTTTATAATATGATACAATATATGTATGGGAATTGTCATTCTATTATTTCTTGTCTATTTCTAAACTTTGAATGTGTTAAAGAAAAAAAAAAAAAAAAAAAAAAAATTGCAAAATATATAAGTTTGTTGAATAAATTTATTGACATTGTTAAACGATATTAATAAGTTTTCCTAATGGAAAAACTTATTTTCAAGGGGGTGATGCGAGTGTAGTAATGCTTAGTTAAGAATATTAAATTTTGTTTAATTAAATAAGATAATGTTTAATGTAAATCATTTACTAATAATTATGAAACTAATTGTTTAAAATGGTAGGGTTGGTAATACTGAATAGGCTTAGAGTGGACTATACCTATAACGGTTTTCAGTCTTGAGGCAGAACGCGTTACGCGTAGGTGGCAAAATGTAACGTAGAATAAATAAGTTGTGTGTGTCCCTCTCCGACCTAAATATATTTAGTAATATTTCATACTCGCATATCCCCTAATTAACTAAACCACTTTCGAAATTAATAAAACGTAATAAGTGTTAATAAGAGTATTGATATACCTTCCCCCCCCCCTTCGTTTTGTAACGGTCTTTTAGAGTCAGAACTCGGCGTCGCTACCGGAAACTATACGAAGAAACAGTTAAATGAAATAAAGAGCAATAGAGATATAGTAAAGTAGGAAGAAGCGTAAATTAATAATGAAGAAAAAGATATAATAAACCCGTTCACTACAGTCGTAAATACGCGAGTTATATAGTTATAGAGTCTCATTTCTCTGTCAATCCGTGTAGGGGAATAATTGAAAAGCCTTTTACAAAACTAATGTGTTTGTTACCGATTTTCTAAACAACTTACACTGCAAAAATGAAATTGTTGACAGTGATAAATATTTGTTATTTAGGGAAGACACTTAATAATAATAAAATTAAGTAACATGCACAAGCAATTTAAATTTGACTATTAGACAAGTTTAATCTACACTTGGTAGTTATTTAACTGAATACAGCAAGACCATTAAAAATAAATGAACGTAGACATACTACAATTTTGATTGAATTATCTTTAGAGTAACAATTGTTTCTCTACCCGGCCTTTTGACCGTATTAGCTAGGTACATAATACATTTTCATAGAATTATTTGAATCCTATCTGGTTATTTGACCATTTCAATTATAATGTCTAATGCATACTTAGTTACAGTGTTTACCTACTTCCTTTTTGACAGTGGTAAATATTCTCTTCTTGAGAACTTTTCCAGGATCAAGTAAAGATAAGCACCCCCAGCCTTCTTTAATTAGCCTTATAAGGCTAACTAACGAAAATATCACGACCTAACCTAACCAATCGTTAAGTTAACTGTACGCCCTTGACGATTGGTTAGGTTAGGTCGTGATATTTTCGTTAGTTAGCCTTATAAGGCTAATTAAAGAAGGCTGGGGGTGCTTATCTTTACTTGATCCCTTTTCCATTATAATAACATGTGTATTTGATGTTTCTACCGAATGTACGACACTCAATCCGTTTTCTAAACGGAGAATGTAGGAACACTATTTCCGAGTATTTACAGACACGAATAGAATATACGGAGTGTCTCCGGTTTCTTCCGTTAAATTTTTAAGGGAAGACTATTTTGCGTTTCAATTACTTTAGCCAACACATTCGCTTAAAGAGTGATTTACGCGTTAGGTCCTTTTCTGTACTCTTATAGGGGAAGACTTATTTGAGCTTATTCAACTTAGTGAACCACACATTTTCTTTATGTTAAAATGTAGGGTGAACTAATTTGTGACCTTTACTTCAACTTTCACACGGAGTCTTTTTACGACTTTATCGTTTCAACTTCAGATATGCACTGCCTTTATCCGTTTTTTTTTATTTGGCGCCTTTTACTTCGCGTTTTATATTTTAATAAAGATATTAATTCCATCTTTTAACTAACTTAATTTTATGCCTCGTTATTTGGCAATAGGTAAAGAGTAATTTGATATAAATTTCATTCTCGTTCACTGCTTTAATACGATTTGATTTTATATATGATTACTTTGTAGTGAATACTCTTATTTTAGTTTCAAGATAAATGTTAATTTTACCGTCTTGAATTTCGGAATAGTTATAAATTCATTTTAAATTAGTTACCCATCATAATTCAATTGTGAACCACATTAATACTAATTTTATGTATATTGTATTATTTTATTGTATGTAAACATAATTAATTATATATCACACTTGTCAGTTAATTATTTATATTCAAATAATTATTTTAATCTAATACCATGTCCATTTTACAAATAAATAATAGAAATCCAAGGGTTATATTTTCCACCTTTGGTACTGTCGCAGTTTCGCCTAACGGACTCAATACGGCTAGTGAGATAATCACTGGTTGGCACTTAACCAGCGGCAGTGCTTATGGCTACATCATCCAGGTTAACCTATACCGGATAGATGCGCTACGGTCCCAAGCCGTAGCTTGCCTAGGCCGACGACGACGACGTAAACCAACAATTGGTGACTCCGGAGTTGGATTCCCCCCTTTTACCCGAACGACTAGGATTAGACTGTAACGTCGTTCGTGCCCATCACCCCCTTCACCCGAGCGACTAGGACCAGACTGTAACGTCGTTCGTGCCCATCACCCCCTTCACCCGAGCGACTAGGACCAGACTGTAATGTCGCTCGTGCCCTCTGCCCCTCACCCCTGCCCGTGCGCTCTGTGCCTGCGCTCGTCTCAACCTCCACTCCTTCGTTGGTAACTTGTCGTCTTGCTTGTACGTCAGCAAGCATAGGAGAAGATGCCTGACGACGCTGGTGCCATCTCCCACTTGAGCGTAAAGCTCCCCGTCTTCTGGCCGGGTGATCCATTTATTTGGTTCCACCAAGTGGAATCACAATTCAACTTGGGAAGGATCACCGCTAGCAGGACAAAATACGATCATGTTTTGTCCTCTCTACCAGCGAGCATCATCTCTGAAGTCCGTGACGTCATCGTGTCTACTTCCACGAGTGAGGACCCATACAACGATCTGAAGTCTGCCATCCTCTGCCGCACCACTGTCTCCGAGCGTGAGAAACTACATCAGTTAATCTCAAAAGAAGAACTTGGAGACCGTAAGCCCACTCAAATGCTGAGGGCTATGCAGTGCGCTCTAGGCGAACGCGCACAAACCTTCGATAAGGACATCTTTAGACAGTTGTTCTTGCAGAAACTTCCTCCAGCATTTCAAACTCCTGGTGGATCTTGACAAGCGACGCTTATGCGACCAGGCCACACTGCTTTCTGTTCTTGCCAAACAGGTTGCCCTTCCGGACGCCTCGAACTCTGCACTTTCCCTCGTTCCCCCTAATTCCATGTACCAGTGCCTTTTCCAGCGATATCCAGGAATTCTTCAACCGATGCAGATGGGTGATACCATTAAGCACACCATTACCCATCACATTACAACAAAAGGTCCCCCTGTGTTTGCAAAACCCAGACGTCTTGCCCCGGACAAACTGAAAGCTGCCAAATCGGAATTCCAGCTTATGATAGATCTTGGGATAATAAGACCTTCCAAAAGCAGTTGGTCCTCTCCCTACACCTGGTCCAGAAGAAGTCAGGAGACTGGAGACCATGTGGGGATTACCGATTTTGAATTCGACAACCATCCCGGACCGATATCCGGTACCAAATGTCCAAGACTTTACTTCTCTTCTCCACGGCAAATCTATCTTCAGTAAAATAGATCTCGTTAAGGCTTTCCACCACATTCCCGTAGAGCCTTCGGATATTCCCAAGACTGCAGTTTGTACACCATTTGGGTTATTCGAATTTGTGAAGATGCCGTTCGGGCTACGGAATGCTGCGCAAACCTTTCAGAGGTTTATAGATGAGGTCACCAGAGGCTTAGACTTTGTTTATGCCTACATCGATGATTTGCTTGTGGCCAGCTCAACGGAAGAGGAACATAAGGAACATCTTTCACTCCTCTTTCAACGCTTAGAACAATACGGTGTTACTATTAATGCATCTAAGTGTGTGTTTGCACAGCCAACCTTGGAATTTCTTGGTCACACGATTTCGCAGCACGGAATTACCCCCCTTCAGGACAAGTGTGGAGTGATAAAAAATTACCCTATGCCAAATAATCAGCGTGAGTTACGTCGGTTTCTAGGTTTGGTAAATTATTACCACAAGTTCATTAAAAACTGTGCCAGTGTTCTTGCTCCTCTACACGCTATGATCACACACAAACGCAAGGTAACAAAATTGTATGGTGTAGCGATAGTTTACAGGCGTTTGACAATGCCAAAAATGCTATCAATAGTGCATTGTCTCTGTCATTTCCTATCAGTGATGCCCCCCTAACTCTGACGGTCGATGCCTCAGATGTTGCGATCGGTGGGGTGTTGGAACAAACCATTAACGGTCAACAAGCACCCATCGCGTTTTACTCGAAAAAGCTGCAGCCAGCCCAAACGCGTTATAGTGCTTTCGGACGTGAACTTCTTGCTATTTACTTAAACGTGAAGCATTTTCAACATTTCCTTGAAGGCCGAGAGTTTTGTGTTTTTACCGACCACAAACCTTTGGTCACTGTCTTCAATAAAAACAGCTGTAACCACTCTCCCAGAGTCATCAGGCAACTCGATTATATCTCGCAATTTACCACAGATATCCGCCACATCAAAGGTGTCTTGAACACTCCAGCGGATGCACTTTCAAGAATAGAGATTACTTCTGTTACCCTCAGCTCTACACTGTGGAATGCTATTGCACAGGATCAAGATAAGGATACGGAACTACAAGACCTGCTCAGAGAAGACTCCACTCACTCACTTTCCCTCAAGAAAATGAGTATGCCAGGATTGTCTGTGCCCCTCTATTGCGACGTATCAACAGCTGCTATTCGCCCTTATGTCCCTCCATGTCACAGAAAAGCAGTCTTCACGGATCTTCATAAGCCCTCCCATCCTGGTATCCGTGCTTCGCAACACCTGGTTACCTCTCGCTTTGTTTGGCCCTCGATGCGGAAGGATGTCAAACATTGGACCAAAACGTGCCTTGCCTGCCAGCGTGCCAAAGTCCAAAGGCACACCAGGTCCCCCTTTGACGCATTTCCGCCCCCATCCCAGCGATTTGAGGTAATTCATGTAGACATTGTTGGCCCTCTTCCAGTGATTCAAGGCCAACGTTATCTGCTCACCTGTCTCGACCGCTTTTCCAGATGGCCTGAAGCCATCCCACTTCCTGATATCCAAGCGGACACTGTTGCAAGAGCCTTTCTTCATGGATGGGTATCAAGATTTGGATTGCCGACAAAAGTCATCACTGACCAAGGTCGCCAATTTGAGTCTTCGCTTTGGAAGAAGTTTACCAGCTTGTTGGGTACAGTACATGCGCATACCTGTGCGTATCATCCGCAAGCTAACGGCCTCGTCGAACGCTTCCATCGCCAGCTGAAGTCATCCCTTATGTGTCACGAAGACTCCCATTGGATGGATAAGCTTCCACTCGTGTTGCTTGGTATTCGCTCTGCATTTAAGAGTGATCTGAAGACTACAGCGGCTGAACTAGTCTATGGAACAACACTGCGGCTACCAGGTGGCTACTTCACTGCAGGGGATAAGTCATGTGATCCTACGGAATTCGCTCAAACACTTTCCTCTCACATGCAGTCCCTTCAGCCTGTTCCCCCTCGATTGACTAGCCAACAGAACATCTTTGTTTACCCAGCCCTCCAATCTTGCACCCACGTTTTCGTTCGTGTACCTCTCCCAAAACGGCCTCTCCAATGTCCATATGACGGGCCCTATGAAGTTCTCCGACGTACGCGCAAATCATTTCTCATCCAGCGCGGTTCCAAGGTCGACAAGGTTTCTATCGATCGTCTTAAGCCTGCGTTTTTGGAATCAACCTTAAGCGAGGTACATGTAGCTACCAAAAAGGTCCAGGGGAAATCTGTGTCGTTCGGAACTCTTTGAACTTCCTCTCTGGTGGGGGAGTGTGTAGTGAATACTCTTATTTTAGTTTCAAGATAAATGTTAATTTTACCGTCTTGAATTTCGGAATAGTTATAAATTCATTTTAAATTAGTTACCCATCATAATTCAATTGTGAACCACATTAATACTAATTTTATGTATATTGTATTATTTTATTGTATGTAAACATAATTAATTATATATCACAATTGTCAGTTAATTATTTATATTCAAATAATTATTTTAATCTAATACCATGTCCATTTTACAAATAAATAATAGAAATCCAAGGGTTATATTTTCCACCTTTGGTACTGTCGCAGTTTCGCCTAACGGACTCAATACGGCTAGTGAGATAATCACTGGTTGGCACTTAACCAGCGGCAGTGCTTATGGCTACATCATCCAGGTTAACCTATACCGGATAGATGCGCTACGGTCCCAAGCCGTAGCTTGCCTAGGCCGACGACGACGACGACGACGAAAACCAACAACTTCTTTTTTCGGCCTATGACCCCCTGTTGCCGCGCGAGGCTGCCAGGCGTAAGATTTACTTACATACCCAAATAAGATTATCTTAAATTGATTCATCCTATTTTTAAGAATTATCAACTTTTAGAAAAGAAGATGTAATTGTAATATGTTATCGATTCTAACAACTTAATGCAATTTCCCTTACATAAATGAACGTTCCATTTTATAGCGTCTTCTCCGCTTTGTCTGGCGTGAAGCGTAGGTAACCGCAGGAAGGAATGACGATCACATGTTTTTTCACAATTGAATTTTTTATTTTTTTCCCTAATTTAATTTTGTGTAGCTAGCCCCTTCGTAATTGTTATTTGAAATTGTATAGAATTAAATAGACAATGGAATTCATTATCTTAGTCTTAGTCCTAAGTTACATGGGAATAGTCAAGTACCTATGATTTTTCAAATTGTTTCGTTTACACCCGAAACGGTTTCCTATACAAAAATGCCCAGCGCCACTTTTGGCTTGTTAGCTTTGTTTCATGACGAACAACAACTCTTTGTTTGAGCTTCGCTTTCAGTTTGGCATTTACACATACAAATTCATTCTATTTGCAAGGCAATAACTGTGGCCAATTTCGGCCTGTAATGAATTAATTACATTATCGATTAATTAATCGTTACCTTATTATTCATTATTCTCATACATAACAATGGGCTCTGTAGCAAAGTAGCCTAGCACTACGTAGTAAAACACTGTAGGCCAAGTGAGTTGGGCCTAATGCAAAAGGGGTTATAAACACTGAGTTTGTGGAAAAGGTAAAAGCTGTAAGACGCTTGAGCCTATAAGCGAGATATTTATGCGATGGTGCTTGATGATGGACTGGTTTTGAATTTCACTTCTTAATGACTTGAGGAAGTAATTTGTTGGCGTAGTGAGGAATGGTTATTTTCTTTCGAATGTAAACGTAAACACATGACACTGGACTCGGTAAGAAAGCCACAAAAATTTTTCGTAAAGGTCTCTAAGTTGGTGCAATGTTCCGGTCGTTTGTGATAAACCTTCAGTAGCTTGTGGTGAGAACCGAAGGGGTTTTTCTGAAGGTTTTATGATACAAGTGTGAATTTCTGACCTTTTGCGATAATCTTCGATAGCTCGAACTTGAGAAGGTGTTTACCAATAAATGTTTACTAATAAACTAATGTTTATGCATTCCTCTCTCTCTCTCTCTCTGTATTATATATATATATATATATATATATATATATATATATATATATATATATATATACACACAAGGAAATTTCGAGTTGTAAAGTAAAAAGGTTTAAACCCATCAAAAGCATAACAAGCGCCCCGAAAGCAAAGCGGAAACAAAGAAAAAGCCACTCTGTTCTTTCGCACAAAGAAATTCCTTTAAAAAGAAAACGCGAAAGAAAAAGAGAAAAGAAAAAGAAAAAATTAGTCTTTCGGGAAAGTAGCAAAATTTTTTCTCTTTATTAAAAAAAATTTAAAAAAAAGACAAGGTAAGGTACACCCTAGCTTCTCTTACGGTAAAGGGCGAACCTCCAGACCACCTACTCCTAGACCTTGGGATCCTGGGATTCCGGGACTCTGGGACCCTTGCATCACTTCAGAACCGGACCCATATCTTTGGTGATAATAAGAACCCCATAAGTTGAGTGGTCCCGATGAACAGTGTAAACCCTCAGATAGAGTAAAACTTTATATATACTGTACATAGCAGCGCCTGCAGCGTAGCTTGGAGGGAAAACACCGTTTCCTTTCTAAAGGAGAAGTGAAGACACGGAGGTCGGGGGTTCGACTCTCGATAGTGCTGGGAATAATGCAGGTGTTAGCTAAGTGGACCCCATTATTTGACTTGAGTACTGCGCCAATTTCTGGCCCTCCTCACTGATTATATATATATATATATATATATATATATATATATATATATATACACACACACACACACACACACACATATATATATATATATATATATATATATATATATATATATATATATATACATATATACACATATATATATATATATATATACGGGTTGAATTTCACAATTAAACACGTGAAATGAATGAATGAATGATGCAAACCCACAAGGAAAAAGAAAGAAATTATTCCAAGGTCTTTCGTATATTTAGCAATACACCTCGTCAGTGAATGACGTCATCTCCTGACGAGGTGTATTGCTGAATACATGAAAGATCTTGAAATAATTTGTTCTTTTTCTTTATGGGTTTGCATCATAATATATTTGTAGTGGCAGAGATGTTTGCAAATACTTTCGCGATATTCCATCGATACGGCCACGACTAAGATGACGTCACATCGTGAGGATTCACTCAAGGCATGTCCTTATGCCTTGCCTCACACCTCAACCTCGTTACAAGGACTTCTCGACGCACCTCGGTTCTCTCTCTCCGAAGAACCAGTGACACGAAAGCTGCCATCATGTAAACATCATTGTGCAGGCCCCATTTTGGCCTGGTGTCATTCACCTAACTTTATATAAAGACTAATCATTACTTCGCGCGTTATTACTACTGAAGTCATTATTCAAGTGCACATTTAATTTCAACTGTAAACAATAAACTTTTATTTTGTCTCATTCATAAATCATTTACTTTGTTTAATAAAGGAAGAAAACCCATTCTATCAATCAACCTAATTAATAACATTATTTGATCTGAAAAGATCATGGTGACCCCAGCCTTATCAATCATCAGCATCAATCATTAACTATCAATCATAAACAATTAACATTATTGGTTGGTTTCCCAGTGAATGCAAGGAAAGGAGGCAGTTGCACAATAAATAGATACTCTCACATTGATTTGGGTTCGGATTGGCTATATATATATATATATATATATATATATATATATATATATATATATATATATATATATATATATATTGGGAATTGTTACTTCACGAGAAGACTCCACAAGAAATACTATGTATAATAGAGACTGAAACCAAACCTATAATACTGAAACATATTCCAGAGAGACAGGAAAGAAAACGTAGCAAGCTCGAGAGGAAAATCAGGACACTATTCAGGCAACGAAGACAAACCGTCAAACATCTCCACACATGCAGAACTGATGCACAGAGACTCAAACTTGAGAGGAAACTTGGTGAAATAGAAATGGACCTAAAGCAAACATTCATACATAAGACAAACGAGGAGAAAAACAAGGTAGCAGAAAACATAAAAATAACCCAAAATACTTCTACACGTTTGCGAAAAGGAAAATGCAGTGTAAAGAGAGTATTGGTCCGTTGATAGACGGGAAGGGCAATTCCACAAATGACCCGAAAAAAATAAGCGAACTGCTTAGGGAACAATTAAATTCTGTGTTTAGCACCCTTAAGTCCTACTAATAAGTCCTACTAGTAAGTCCTACTAAAAAGTCCTACTAATAGACTTAGAGTTCTTGGAAGGAGATGTAATTAAGGCTTCATCATAGATGCGAGACAATTCGACGCCAGGGGCAGACATGGAGTGTCACGTTTCTGAAGAAATGTAAAGAGAGTATTGCCAAACCGCTATACTTACTATGGAGGAAATCACTCGACACAGGACAAATTCCCATTAAAGAACGCAAACATTACCCCCTTATTTAAAGGTGGTAACAGAGCAATGCCCAAGAATTATTGGCCCAAGAATTATCGGCACCTTATAAAGTATCATACTTTGAACGTATAATTAGAAGCAAAACTACCTTTTATCTACAAGAAAAGGGCTTATACAGTACAACCCAAATCGACATGGCTTCAGGGCTGGAAGATCATGCCTATCACAGATGTCAGACCACCAGGAGAAAATACTGGAAACAATGTGTCGAGGACAAAACATAGATATAATATATGCTGATTTTGCTAAAGCTTTCGATAAATGTGACCATGGAATCATAGTACACAAACTTAAGACTACATGTATTACTGGGAAGCTAGGAAGATGAATATTTAATTTCTTGACGCAAAAAATACAAGGAGTGGTAGTAAACGAAGTTAAATCGGAAGTCTCGGAAGTCGTGAGCTCTTTCCCACAAGGGACAGTATTAGCTCTCTTGCTGTTCATAATAATAATTGCAGACATTGATGTAGATATTAAGGACAGTATTGTATCATGTTTCGCAGATGACACAAATAAATATTGAACGAAGGTGACATAGGAAAATTACAAAACGACATTGAAACATTATTCAAGTGAGGAGAAGACAACAATATGAAGTTCATCAAAGAAAAATTCCAAGTTCTAAGATATTAGAATAACAAGGAAATACAGAATAAAGGGTACAAAATTCTGCAAGACAAACAGATAACACCAAATCCACAAGTCAGGGATCTGGGAGTAATAATGTCGTCGAATACAGAATTCAGAGAGCACTATAACATCAAAATTACAACGGCTAGAAAATTAATGGGTATCATCTGGAGGAACTTTGGCAGCGGGAAAAGCAAACATCATGCTCAAATTATGGAAGAGTGTAGTCTTACCAATAATTGAGTATTGCTCAGTACTCACAAGCCCATACAGGAAAAGAGACACTGCAAACACTGAAGCCATACAAAGGACTTTTACGTCTAAGATAGAGGAAACGGAAGGTGAAGACGCCTGGTCTCGACCACAATCCCTGAAACTTTACTCTCTCGAAAGAAGAGGCGAGCGGTACGCAATAATATACATATGGAAAATACTTGAGGGCTTTGTCCCTAACCTTAAAAATGAAATAGAAACAAACTGGAATGAGAGAAGAGGCAGATTTTGTACTGTCCCAGCTGCGGTGGGATAGGGGGCCATGAAAACGAAGATGGAAAATACTCTCAGAATACGAGACCCAAAGCTTTCTAATGCCTTACTAAAAGAAGTAAGGAATCTCCAGTACACCGAACTGAATAACTTTAAGAACCAGCTGGACAGATTCTTGTGCAAAGTCCCTGACCAGCCATGCGTGTCTGGCTCCGAGGGCAGGAGGAGATCTGACAGCAATTCCCTCCTTCACCAAATCCCGCAAATGAGGCGAGATGCTGCAGAGGGGTCGATCGCAGGTCGATCCTGACCCGTCGTTCGAACCGGGTGATTACAAATGATCTTCCCGATTTTAAACATTTATTATGAAAAATCTAACAAAGCTACAGGGAAAAGCAAAACATACAAATAAAGAAGAACTCAAAAAGTTTTATTTACAAGCTATTGAAGTTCAATATGAACTTTCCTTGTGGCTGTGCAGACATCAAAGCGGTATTCTGTTTCCCTCCATACATTTTGTAGCAAATCATACTGAACTTTTCTAACAGCCTCACGCATATTTTCCTTCAAATGTTCCAAAGTTGTTGCCATTTGTGAAACAAAAACTTCATTCATGACATAGCCCCAGAGAAAGAAGTCAAGTGGGGGGGGGGGGGGGGGGACGGTAGATCGGGCGAACGACACGGCCAAGAAATGGGTACCCCGCGCGATCCGACGATCAGGCAATTGCTCATTCAGAATGCTGTAACCTAAAAAGGAACCACAAATGAGCTCATAGTGAACCTCAATAGCTTGTAAATAAAACTTTTTGAGTTCTTTATTCGTAGATTTTCCTCTTCGCTGTAACTTTGTTAATTTTTTCATAATAAATGTTTAAAATCGGGAAGATCATTTGTAATCACCCGATATATATATATATATATATATATATAATCGTATTATGAAATGGGAAATACTCGGGAATTCGGCTGATATTGATTGAAGACGTTCTTCGCTCAGCTGAATAAATTTTATATTTCTCATACTTGAGAGTAAAATATTCTAGTAATTAAAAAAAAAAAATGGGTGAAGGTGAGGTCACAGATTCGTGCAATGGGATTCAGAGAATGAAATCTAAATTGTCAACCGCAATTCTAAAAATATTAATCAAAGCTCAAACTCCAACATCTTTGTTTTCACCAACTCTTTCATGAAATTTTGAAGGATAACCTTACAATTGTGTCATTTTTAGACGTACAATTTAATTGTATAACTCTGAACGAGCGAAATACGACTCTGTAAATAGGTTCTTCTTTTGACAGAATGATAAGCACTTACAAGCATATAAATGAGATATGTTTATAAAAGTTTAAATTGATGGTCTAAAGTATAAAGTTTGTCTCGATTAAGGGAGGGAGAGAGAGAGAGAGAGAGAGAGAGAGTTTAAAAGCATTCAAGCTACAGTATGATGGAAAATAATAAATAATTTCATCAATTTTTACAGATCAAAATGCGTGTGTATGTGTGTGTGTTGTAGCTCAGCTCGGCTGATGTGGAATCTTCAGAGCTCAAACCAGCTTGGCTGCTGCCCACCTGGTTGGTTGCCATTTGAGATAAATTGTCAAAGTAGGAAAATTGCAACCAACTCTTGATACATGTTTGAAGGTGTAATGATGAAGATGTACCTGAACATTTTATAATCAAAGTTGGCAAAAGTTTATATACCAAAGAAATAGTTTTTACAAAACGATTTAGATGTAGCTGCACGCGAAAATTTCCTGGTTTTTATGAACTAAAACTTATGCATACTTTACAATACTTAATTGAACGTCCTTCAGGCCAACTCCCATTTCGAATATCTGCCAAATGGTGGGAAAATGTAATGATGGGGGTTGTTTAACCTCCTTCGCAACATCTAACTAAGGTTATGTGACTGAGGGGACCTACAGCTTTACGTGGGATCCGAACTAAGGTCGCTTCATAATCTAGACGCAAAAGAAAGTCTCCCATCCAACTACTACCTAGACCCACTGTCGCTTAACTTCGCTGATCGACAGGAAGCGGTGTTACGACACTGGCCACGACGTAGTCCCTGAATGGGGTAAAAATGTCGGTGAAATGCGGGGGGGGGGGGAAGTATGTTTGGACATGCACTAACTGTATGCTGTAAATGTGCAACATTCATTCAGCTTTTCGATTTATCCATTTACCAACAAAAAAAAATTAAAAGCTCATTACAAAACGTAATTATCAAAATGTAATTTCAAAAACTGCCGTTTACCAAACTTTTAAGTTAATTAACATAAAATTGTTTTAAAATTTTATTCACTTCGGGCTTTTTACATTCAATTATCATTAATTTTCATACAGAACTCCAAATTTAGCAAATTTAATCAGTAAAATGAACATTTTTTTTATTTGTTTCAAGCCACAAATACAATTTCTAATCAAAGCCGATTTGTGGAAAAATTTTCAATATTGAATTTGTTGAGTTTTTTGGGATTCGTGTAAATTATTGTTGTTGAGCTAATTTTGTATACTTCCCGGTAGCTCAGTGGTTTCAGTGTCAGACACCCTGGATAATGAGGCTCTGGGTTCGCTCCCTGCTTCTGGCTCTTGGGTTGAGTTAGGCCGGCCATTCACCATGTCAGTTTTCAGTCTCAGATGACCCTTAGGGCACTCTCATTTCAACACAGTAGGGAAATGAGTTTCCAGGCCGTTACCTTTTTGATCTAACTTTGTACCATCCCATTTACAGTCACGATGGATTCATTCTCTCTCTCTCTCTCTCTCTCTCTCTCTCTCTCTCTCTCTGTTTAGGGTCAGTATTTTACATAGCTCTCTTGACGTTAATTTATTAAGCAAAGATTCTAAATTAGCCAACGATACTAAAATTGCAGTAAAGCAATTTGTTTACCGGATAGAGATAATTTTCAGCGTGATCTTAATAATTTAGCGGAGTAGTCTAATAAGTGGCAAATGCAGTTTAACGTAGATAAATGTAGAGTCATGCAATATAGCTTATTACAAGATATAATTTAATTATACTATGGAAAACAGTGTATTAAACGAAGCCTCAGAAGAAAAAGATTTAGGTAGTATTGTTACTAAGGATTTAACCCTCAAATTCTAGACTGGGAAAGGTTAAAGTTCTTAAAACAATGTTTAGTCGTAAGCAGTAAAGCTAATAAAATACTGGCTTTCTTTTCTTGTAATTTGGAGCATATATCTAAAGAGATTTCTTTGCCTTTACATAAATCGCTTGTTGGGCTTCACATATGTAGATTATGATGTACTGTTTCGGTCGCCTTACATGAGTAAGGATATATGTAGAAATGGTAGAAAGGGTTCAACGCCACGCAATAAAGGTTACGCCATCATTACGTATTAAAACCAGGCAAAGATAGACTCAAAGAGATGAATTTGTGTATTCTCGAAACTAGGCGTTTGAAAGGTGAATTAATTCAGGTGTTTAAAATTTTAAATCGTTTTTGACAACGTAAATTACAAAACTTTTGACCTAAATGATAGGAGAAACATTGGGAGAAACAACAGTTTTAGGATCACCTGAAGATCCGTCACCCCAGCCTTTTTTAGTTAGCTTTATAAGGCTAACTAACGAAAATATCAGAACTTAACCTAACCAATCGTTAGGCCAACTGTACACCCTTGACGAGTGGTTAGGTTAGGTCGTGATATTTTCGTTAGTTAGCCTTATAAGGCTAACTAAAAAAGGCTGGGGTGACAGATCTTCAGGTGATCCCAGTTTTGAAATAAAGGTTAAAAAAGATTTGAGACGAACGTTACGAAAAGATTTTACATCTGTAAGATGCTTGAAAAGTGGGATAGCCTTCGCGCGGCGGTCGTGGCGATCACTTCGTAAATATAGTTAAGAACAAGTTAGATATTTTAGTAGCATAAACGCAATTTAGAGGTAAAATAAATTGGAATAGTATTAATATATGGAGTAGCCTGATTTTCTTTTTATTGTAAATGTAGTAGGAGGCGCTGGTCGGATCTGGTCCCATGGCACCAGGTATTGTAAATCGGGAGTCAAAATCTCCGAATACACCTAGAAAGGAGAGCTATAGAGGGGGAAGTTAGTTGGGATGGAGTTAAGGTTGGTGATGTTTCCTCTTGTTCGTAAATTTAGGAGGAGGTGCGGGTCGGGTCGTATCAGAGCAACAGCAGTTCTCAAATCATAGCCTTTATTTTATTTTTATTTATTTCTTATTTAACTGATGGGAATTCCCGGGAGTAATAACAACCTCGAAATAGCTGAGTTAATTTTATTTGGAAAGACACTCCTTCTCTCCTCTTCTTGCTTTCCTTTGGTTCCTCCTGTTTTCTTTTTCATCAATGAAAAAGGGAGTTCTTACAAGGAGGGCAAGTTAGGATAGAGTAGAAGTAGTAATGGTCTCTTTGCCGATAAATGTAGTAGGAGGCATTGGCAGGGTCTGGTTTGAGAGATCCCGAAGTTTTCAGATGATATTCCATTCGCAGATAAGGGGAGTTTAATGGGAACCCTTAGCAGTCAAAATTTCCGAATAAACTTTTTCAGTTTCAGGGATGCTACTTGGGTACACATTGCAGGATTGTTAGTACTGTACTTTTTAGGGAACTCGAAGCGTATTTAACTTAGCTAGCTAGAGCATAATTCCATGGCGTATAGCGTAGCTAATGTTATTTCACAGTTTTACCTACTGAGGAAGGCACCGGGAAACCACCCGTTATTTCTTCCCACCTATTTAACAAACCTGCTGAAAAGTAGATTACTGTTCACATCTTATATACGCAGTTATAAGGCACAGTTCCTATGTAATAAAGTTTCCATATACACCGGATATATATATATATATATTATATATATATATATATATATTATATACATATGCAATACCGACGAACTCTACTCCGCAACTGCACGCTCTCCGGTGAATTTTTAAAGTAGAGGGATGCTGGCCAACTGGAGGTGCCTCTGGATCACTGTGGATCAGTGTTCCCTTATGTAAATAATTCCAGTGGTGAGGATAGCAATATAAATAATTCATTTTAAAAAGCCAGTACCGCAGCTTGGGGGCCTTTGGCATTCATCGAAAAAGTGATGCGACGATCACGATCAGTTCTTGAATATAATAAATAAAATAATAGATCGTTAAAATGTGTATGGTATGGATTAGATTATTACGTAGTCTAGTATTTCATGCTATCCTTCATTTCCCTGTCCTCTAATGTACAGCTGAGTACACGAGATGTGCGTACGGTGAGCGTGAACTCTAAAGCTGGGTTTTTTTTTTTACATTATACGTTTTTCTACTTTCCTATAAATCTTCTTTCACAACTATTTTCTGTCATGAGTGACTGGCGGAGAAGGGGGAGCTTTGTTATTCAACACTGCCACTACTACTACTATCATACTATTACTCTTCCTGTGTGAGAAGTTTACATCTTCTCTCTGTCTCTCTGTCTCTCTCATATATATATATATATATATATATTATATATATATATATCAGGATAAAAACGAAGACGTAGAGCAAAAAAGTAATTATATTTGGCTGCAGGCCGACGTTCGTTTCGGGCAACTCTACCCATCTTCAAGGCCTAATTAATAAAGAGCTAAAATTAATAAATGACACAAAAGATATAAATGACGAGAGTTAAAACCTAAACAAATGTATAAAAATTAAAATTATTCAAATAGAAAATACAAATTAGAAACAGTCTAGAACAAGATCAAATCAAAAGTAAAATATATAAATGCCACAAAAATTACAGGAATGATAGATGTAAAACCTAAAACTAAAATCATTCAAAATAAAACTGTTTAAAACCTTCACAAGCAAAAAGTTAAACGGAAAACCACAAGAATAAACCGACACACTTGTTTTCAAAGAACAACCGCAAGAAACTGAAGCAAAAAGAAAAGAATATATATATTATATATATATATATGTGTGTGTGTGTGTGTGTGTGTGTGTGTGTGTCGGAGAGCAGTGTACAAATGGGTTAGGCGTTTCAAGGACGGACGACAATCACTGGAGGATGACCCACGGGAGGGAAGGCCAGCGGTAGCTCGTAATGAGGAGACCATTGCCCATGTTTGCGAGATCTTCCTACAGGACCGTAAACGAACTATTGACGAATTCATCGAATTCGTTGGTGTGTCACATAGCACGTGCCATCAAATTCTGCACGATGACCTTAACATGCATCGTGTGTGTGGCCACATTGTCCCACAAAATTTCACAGAGGATCAACGTGAAGAACGCCTCATTAGCGAGACATGATTGACAGAGTCGATAGTGATCCAGATATTCTGAACAGGGTTATCACGAGCGATGAAACGTAGTGCTACTTTTTCAATCCACAGTCCAAACATCAAGCCTCGTACTGGAAGTCACCTTTATCACACAGAAAGCAAACGTTTCATACAGACCGTTCGATGCACCAGCTCATCGGTCTCTTTTGGTACAGGAGTGTCTGACCGAGAATGCCATCACTGGTTCCACAACCTCCATATTCTCCAGATCTCGCCCCTGCCGACTATTACCTGTTCCCAAGAATGAAAAGCCTCTTGAAGGGACGCAGGTTCCAGTCAGCAGATGAAGTGAAAGAGGCTACGACGGCGGCACTCAAGGGGTCGCAGTTAAAGACCTGCAGGAGTGCTTCCAGCAGTGGTACGGCCGCTGGCAGAAATGGGTGACAGCGGAAGGGAAACTACTTCAAAGGCGGTGTGCAGTAAAACCCGCCATGATGACAGGTATGGCTGACAAGCAAAAGGTTCACGAACTTTTTGACTCTACCTCATATTATATATATATATATATATATATATATGTGTGTGTGTGTGTGTGTGTGTGTGTGTGTGTGTGTGTGTATGAAAGAAAGAGAGAAAAAGCTAACATGAACATTTCCTTGAGAAAAAACAATATAAAGCTTGGATAAAACCCGTAAAAAGAAATGGAAATAAGTATTAGAAGTCTCGACGTTGCGGCAAAACCGCTATTGACCTTCTCAGGAATCGGGATAAGTCACGTTATCTAATAAATATTTGGTTTCTCTTTATGGGCAATTTTTTGAAAGCAAAATTAAGTAAATATTAAATACAATAAATAAAATCGATGGTGATGTAAAAATTTATAAATAAATTAATAAGGGATTGACTAAATATTTCATATATGCGATAATGTAAGCTGATAAGAAAAGTGTATATATATATATATATATATATAGAGAGAGAGAGAGAGAGAGAGAGAGAGAGAGAGAGAGAGAGAGAGAGAAAATTTTAGCAGCCTGCAAAAATTTGATTACCAAATCCGTGATTTCGAATATGTAAATGGCTCTTCAGTCCTATTGCCGTTATACCACTTCCATAAAATCAGTGAAGTTAAGCGACATTGATTTTGGATAGTTGTTGGATGTAGGAACCCATGGTTCGAATTCCATTCCACTTTAACCCTTAACTACTATCATTATTTCCCATGATAAAATAAACAAATGTACTCAGGGTCAGAAGTGACTCAACGATAGTAGCTGAGGGTTAAGTTGTAGGCTCCCTGTGTCATATAACCCTGGCTGTGGATACGGAGACAAATTTTGCAATTAGCAGCAACGACTTGAATCTTGTTCTGTTGACATATAAAACATTCGAGATTGTCTATAAATAAACTGAGTTAGTTGCAAATATTGTAAAGTTTGGTACCTCATAAGTGATAATTTCTAAAATTTTGAAAATAAAGTTTAGCCCTCTGGTTGTAAGTGAAGTTGTTGATCCTGTACATCATTGGTTCTTAACCCGTGGGTCGCCAAACCATTTTGATTGGGTCATTAAATTGTCATTTAGCATTTATTTATGTTATCCCTAATAATTTTTACCATTAATTGTTTATTTTATTATCTATCACGAGTGAACTGTTTGAAGGCATGAGTCGACGAGCTTGCAACGAGACCAAAATTTGGGTCGCAGCCTAAAAAGGTTAAGAACTATTGCTGTACACAATTATATAACTAAATATATAAAAATAGTCATACCCACTATAAGCTAATTAGAATTGAAAACATTTTAATTTCGTAGTTCGTATCACTAAAATGAATTTAAACAAATCGTTAGAAAGGTCTCACTTTAGTTGTTGTTGTTGTTGTTTAGCCGATCAGCCCACCCTGATCGAGCAAGCCGGCGGCACGCAGGTAACCGATCGCCCTCTCCGGAGTGGACCAGAGGTTCAGCGCACTAGTGATGTTGTGTTGTGTTCGTTGTTGTGCTAGAGCGGTACAGTCTGTCATAATGTGTTCAATTGTTTGTGGTTGTCTTGGCACAGGTGGCAGGTGTCGTCTATGGAGTTGTCTAGTCTGTGTTTATATGTCCGTAAGTTTGGGTGATGTCTACATCGGAATCGTGCTAAGTTAACTCGATCCGATCTGCTCAGGCTGATCTCTGACCTGTTAATGGGTGGCGGCTTCGCACCTAGGATCGCATTCGGACCGAGTCGTGTCAGTGCTTTGTGGGTTAGGTGTGTGTGTATGTGTTTTCTGTACTGTGTGATGTCTGTGGGGCGTGGTATGGAATGGAGTATTTCGTTATAATATCTCTCTGGTGTTACCTTAATGGTGCGAGGTGTTGGTGCATGATTGTACATGTAGTGGCAAGGGTGTTGTGGGTTAGTTGTCGCTGCTGCCATGAATTGTGTTCCCCTCATGTCTAAATGTTCCCTAACTTTTAGTATTTTTGTTTCTGTGTGCAGGTGTTCTATTGGTGTTGTTTGAGTGCATCCTGTAATGATACGAAGTGCGTTGTTTTGTATTGTTTGTAAGGTGTTTATGTGTGTGTTTGAGATAATGGGTGCCCAGCATGGGCTAGCATAGTCCATAACTGAGCGAATATATTGTTTGTATATGAGTGATGTTGTTTCCTGCTGGTGTCCAAAGTTTGTGCCTGTTAGTACCCTAAGCGTGTTAAGTCTTGACGTACATTTGGTTTTAATGTCCTGAATGTGGTTTGCAAAAGATAATGATGTGTTGTATGTGACACCAAGTATTTTGGTTCTGTGAGTGTGTGGAATGTTGATGTTGTTTAGTGTAAGCTGTGGAATTACCTGGTGTTCTTTTGTGTTGCTTGTAAGCAAGGTGATGGTTGATTTTGTGGGCGCTACTTTGAGTCTATTGTGTGTGAGCCAGTCTTGTATACTGTTTATGTATGTTTGTAGGTTATTTGTAGCGGTGTCGATGTTGTTGTGGGTGGATGTTAGAGTGATATCATCTGCATATGATGATAAGGTAAGCTTGTTATCTATGGGTGTTGGAATGTCATGCATGTATAAGTTGAAGAGTGTTGGTGAGAGAACAGAGCCTTGAGGAATCCCCGTTCGGAAAAAGCTTGTTTTTGGATGACTTGCCATTAAATGTGACATGTGAGTATCTTCCTGAAAGATAGTTGCTCAGCCACCTTTTGGTGTTATTGTGCATGTTTGTGTTGAGTATTTTGTTTATGAGAGGGAAGCGTGGGATAGCATCAAATGCTTTACTAATGTCTATTGTTGCTAATAGTGTACGTTGAGCTGGTCTTCTGGAGTTGATGCCATCCATGATGTGCTGCGTGAGATTAGTGAGTAATGTCGTGGTTGAGTGGTGAGGTCTGAATCCATGTTGAATAGGCGATAGTGGTATGTGTGGGTTGGTGATTTGTAAGATTAGTCTTTCTGTTACTTTGGAAGGTGGGCATAGTAAAGTAATGGGTCTATAGGAAGCTGGTTCTGTTGGATTTTTGTTTGGTTTGGGTAGTGTAATAATTTTACCTTGTTTCCATATGTCAGGAATAATACAGTGTTGGTATGAATATGTGCTGATATTTGTGAGAGCTAGTATTCCTTGTGGGCCCAAGTGTTTAAGGTGTATGTTAGATATGTTGTCTGGTCCAGTAGCCTTCGAATTCTTAATGTTTTTGATGATCTTGGTGGTCTGGTCTGTATTGAAGGGTGTAATGGTCGTGTCGAGTCTGTAGGTTTTCTTGTGTCTGGCTGTTTGTCTGTCTGCGTGTTTCTGGTTGTTGTCTCTGTTTAAGTGACTTATCTTTGCGTAGTGATTAACTTCTGTCCTGCTTAGCAGATAGATGGTAAGGGAAGCTATATTTTGGGGCCTCTTTACTTGTGACCCGTTGCTCACGTTGGGATTACATCATGAAAAATAAAAAAAATCTGTATTTGTCATTTACTATTACTTATTCGGACTACAGTGAATTAATTTCCCAGAAGAGTTCCTTGTTCTATGCACGGTTTATGTGTAATATAAAAGTTTTTAGTGATTCTGAGATTTTTTTTCTCAATTTTCCTATATAAAATTCTGCAGAATAGTAAATTAATATATGCGATTGGAGGGAGTTAGGGGTGGGGTTCGAAGAAAAATGAAAAAAAAAATCTCGTAAAATAAATTCACTTTCCCCATTTTGAGGGTTACCTTCCCTCGTGGTCACTTTATTGAGAAACAAATTTTACTGTGCACATTTACTGGCAACAACTTTTTAAGCAGCTGACGAGGAAGCTTCTAAACAGTGGCTGCATCCTCCAGCGCAGGACACGTCAACGCGAAGAAGCGACGTCAAACCAAAACATCAACGCGCTGGTGGCCAAACTTCCTCAAATCTCCGTGCAGCGGGCTGTCTACGGTTGGCCAGACTGGCAGTCGACGGCCTGTTGCGTGGCACGGTCAGAGTGCCGATCGGCTCCCGGGGCCGGACCTATTCTCACTTTAGTTGTGTTCTTCGCCTTTTCGCTCTCATTGCATCAGTTGCTCGGAGACACTATCACCGGGCCTCTGTATTCATAAATTAATGTAAGATAAACGGTTTTAAAATTTTCTCTTAAATAATCTGATGTAAATGGAAATATCAGAAACATTAATTGGATAATGTCGTTATTAACTGCGGAGCAGAGAAATCCTTTAACTAACATATGAAGGGCGAGACATCGAAATCAATGAATTCTATAAGCTAGACAAATTACGATCCATAACATTCAACTGAATTCAGTCAGACATCCGTGAGCGTGGCATTTTTTGACTACTTACAATATCAGCGGATTTAGTGAAATATATTCTTTAGTACATTAATTACAGTTTTATTGATGTATTCATTATTTTTAATTTGTTTCAAAGAGACAAAAGCTATTTTAATGTTACAAAAAATCTTCGCTATACTGTATGTTTCAGCTCCGCATGCAGAACGTGAGTCATTGCAAACATGCTTTTATTTCCATGGTAAATATACAAATTGTGAGAAATTCTATATACTATTGAGCTAAAATGTGTCTGTGTGTGTCTGTCCGCTTTCTTCGGAACCGTGCACAGACTAAACGGCACATCGGAAAATTCTGCAACCACCACCAACTGATAGCCCATGAGCTGCCGATGTGCTCTGTCAAGTTTCCCGGTCCGAGGTCACAATTACTGGGTCCGAAGGCCCCAGCACCGCGATAAAACTACAGAAAAGAACGCAGCCGTGAACATCTTGAGCTTCACATTGTGTGACATATACTGCTACCCGCTCTCCAGGAGGGTAGCAGTATATGTCACAGTGTTACCCGCCCGTGAGTAGTGGGGTAATGGGGAGAGGGGTAGAGGTAATGGGGGTAATGGCTTTTTTTACTTTTGTGTGTGGGGGTAATGGGGGGTGGGGGTTAATGGGGGAGAGGGGTGGGGGTAATGGCGTTTTTTAAAATTTTATAGCTGGATCACAGTGCTACCCGCCCGGATGGCTATCTGCCCGAAGGCCAAGTTGTACAACGGTCGCGAGCGATAGCGAGCTGCCGCTGTATAATTCTAATTGGCACTAAAGGCATCTTTTCCGATCAGATTTATCGTGAAAGGGTG
>JAJOZX010003876.1:0-10000 GCA_023014485.1 Bathynomus jamesi
AGCCGGTATGCTGAACAGTACTGGCATAAAATTAACAACTCTTGAGAATTGCTCTTCAATTTAATTTTGAAGCACGAATACCATCTTTCATGGCATACTTGCTTTTCCATTCTTCGGGTTTACGTTGCATCTCTTGATCAACGAATTTTTTAAATGTTGTCCACTGACAAAAAAGAACATTATCGTCAATTTTTATTCCCTTCTTTTTTAACACTACACATGATGATTCCACTTGTTCCCATGCTGGAAAGTATTTAGTAACATCCATGTAAAGTATCGAATTCTTCAAGAGATGAAATCCATTTCACAAGATAGTCATGGCAAGTGCCGTAATAATTATCCAATTCAAGTTGGAATTTCTTTTTCTGTTAAAGTAATGTTGTCACTTTTAAGGCAAGCCTTGACACTTAAAGGGATAAACTTTTCATCAATTCTTTCTTTTACGCAGTCAACGAGTTCCTTAAGAATGAAGTACTTCAATAACGCTGTTTGCTCTTTTTTCAATTTGCATAATCCTATTGCTAAAGGATATTGAAAACTGCGAACTAGAAATAAGTAGGCTTCGCTCAATGGATTATTGAAAAGTCAACAAGAATTTTCGGGGCCTTTTCTTCGAATTAAAGTATGATTTGAGTGCTTCAAATAAACTGAGGATTCTCTCAACTGCATTTATTAAAGAGACCCAACGGGTTTTAGAATGCGAGAGAAGTGAAGAATACTGAATGCCAACAAAATCACAAAAATCCTTTAATCGCTCAGTTCGAACAGTATAAATGCTGAAGTAGAAAACAATTTCATGACAATTACTTCAATGTCAATAGAAAGGACATCAGATGCGGTTTGAGCAGCATTATGCAGAATATGAGCAGGACAGCCAACACCTTCCATAGAATCATTCATGCTTTGCTTCAACTTTGAATAGACATTGTTCACACCTTTACGCAAACATCCACCAAAATTAGTATTTGTATTATCTCCACCAAAGCTGTACAATTTTCTCGTTAACTCCTAACTCAATAAGAGTTTCTCTGCAAAAGCTTGCTATAGTTTCTGAGGTCTCATTTGGAAGGGATTTTTACTCGCAACAGCTTTATCAGCAAGCCTTTTTCTCGGGAAAAAAATTGCACAAAGGGAAAAAATTTTCTGCATTGTGATTACTTGCATCCGTGGATATGCCGTAAAAAGACGAGCATTTATATCTTTGACAATCTCTGCAATAGTATATGGAGCTATTACATTTTTTACTATTGCAGTAGATTTCGTCCTGGCACTTGAAATTTGGATGCAATTTGGAATAAAAAAATACTTCCGGTAGAAGTAATTCATACAGTCATTTGAGCTGAACACTGATGATGATGAACAGTGTGGAGGGCCATTAGCCCATTACAACTTCTGCAGCTATTTTTTATCGTCTTCTTCTGTATTTCTCTTAATCAAGAAATTTGTTATTTTTCAGTTTCTTTTGTAGTCGAGGAAAGCATACATCTCTTGTGCTTCGTTGTTTGTATATGCTGCTTTATATCCGACTTCCCGCCATTTTCGATATTGAATGAACAATTACAATACTGCACAAAGAGCTTCAAACAACTTTTCCCTTGTTTAATAATGTCCATTCTTCAGAGAATTCATCACGAAATTTACACTTTCGTTTTGGCATGTTGGGCTTAAATTACAAAACACAATGAAAAATATTTTGCTAGCTTAGCACCAACGCAAGAATTGAAAAAATCAAGCCTGGTTATTTCACTGATCCGTCACTAACAACTGCGAACGCATAACTAACGGGCTGGCTGCAGCCAACGAATGCACACGTTTCAAACAAGTTCATTACTTGTCGCAAATACTTGCTGTCTTCGGGTGACTTCCTTCAACGTAATAGTGGAGTTATTTAACGTTATTAATAACGTATTACTTTTAATGAAGTAAAATTCAAGTAGTACAAATAAAAATATTGAAAATTCCAATCGCACAGCTCTAACTGTTGAATTTTGCAATTTATTTAAAAAAAATCTTAATACAGGACATTTAAGGCGTCCTGATAAAGTCAATACGGACACAGACAAAATCATTAAATACAGGACATGTCCTGTATATATACGGACGCCTGGCAACCCTAGTCACAAAAAAAATAAAAAATAAAATAAATTGAAAAAAAAAATTGTAAGAGGAGCATACATTTTTTATAAGGGAAAATTACAAAAGTTTTAGCACTCTGCCCTTCTTGTCTAATCCATTCTGAACGAATTCAAACAACGGGATCGAGTTGAAAAAGACCTTTGCTCATGTTAAAGTTATTTGTAAGTTGGATAATAGCAGACTCAAGAATATTTCTATTAACAATGTTGCTAGAGTGAAACAAAATTGAAGCATTATTCCAATCAATACAGTGGGATAACTCTGACAAATGGACAAAAAGGGCACTGGACGACTGTCCCGTTCTAACGGAATATTGATGCTGTTTTACACGCGTGTGCAAATCCTTTCCCGTCTGACCAATGTAAAAGGAATCACATTGTTTACAACCAATTTTATAGATAATGCCTGAATTATTGGTAGGGCTATTTTTTACTGATATTTTTCACAATATTGTTATATGAAAATACTACATTAATATCGAAAAGTTTAAGTACATTAGCAATGCCTAAAAAGCCCTGGAAATGGAAGTACTAAAATTCTTTGACAAAGTGCGAGTGTTATTATTCACACGATAGAAGGTTCGTTTTTGCCTTGTTAAGATAAGATTCCATAAACGTAGGTGGGTAGCACAGATCACTTCCAATACCGTTGATTTTTTCCAATTCGGCATCGATGAATTCCAGACTGGCGATCCTAAGAGCGCGGAGAAACATTCAAGAAAATATGGCCTTCTTAATGGGGTGTCATGACTGTCATGTCCAGAGTAAAAGTGTACGTAGGACAAATTTTTTTTTTTTTTCCGATAGATACTAAACTTAAAACCTGGGCTTTCCCTATGTACACGCACATCCAAAAACGGGATTGAGTTGTCTTGTTCCACTTCTAAAGTAAACTTAATGGAGGGGACTTGATCATTTAACTGAAGGAGGAAGTCATCCAGGTCACGATTCATGGGCCATACACAAAATATCGTCGACGTACCCAACCATGGGATGCCAACCCCGAGGATTCTCGGAATGTAAGTAATTTCGAAAAACTCCATATAAATATTGGAGAGGAGGGGCGGCAAGGGGTTGCCCATGGCCATCCCAAAAACCTGTTGATAATACTCGCTATTGAAAGTGAATTTACAGTCTTTGATGCAAGCTTAATAAGTTCCAAAACGATGTGTGCAGGTAGTGGCAGGTCGTACTTATGTAATTCTCGGGAGAGAAAGTCAAATATCGTCAATCGGCACTTTTGTAAACGATGAAATCTTTGAGAAGCGTTTCAAGCCACTATTGAATGATTTGATGACGTCATCCTGCGGGTTCTTGTAAGTTTTTTGTATGTGGCGGGGTCCTGGAGAAGCTCGTTCATCTTTCTAATGTAGTCCACTTTGTCCATAATAACGTGTTAGCCTTGTCTGCTTTAGTAATATGGAGCTCACCATCTTTTTTTAATTGCGAGAGGCTATTGCGAAAACGTTTAGGAAAGTTATCTTCGTAAGTACTATTCGCAGCACTATAGACAAGGCCTTTAACTATGTTAACCAAAGATAGATTGAAGAAGATTACACTGTTTTTCAAAACAAGCAAGACTATAACAAATTTGTAAAAGCAGGTTTTTTAACAATAAAAAAGGACATACCAAATCCAAGGGACTTTTGCATCGTCACTAATGTTTTTCGAAGAAAGGTTCAAAACACATTTTGAGCTTGCTTTTTTACTCCACTGACTATTTCGAATGAGACTTTAATTTTGCGATCCAAATATTACGAAGTGAAGAAGTTCTCCGACGCGACTCGTTGTAAATTTCATCAACAAAGGTGGATCCACGGTTGGGGAATAACGGTCACAAAATTACATTTGGCAATGCGTAAATTTTGAAGGCGGACCACTCATTTTGTCTGTGACTAAAATATGTTTCTTTAAAATAATCTGCTGAAGTTGTTGAACGGATGGTCGTCAATTTGTCTGAGGCGAATCGGGAAGGAGGGACTTGGGAAGGACCTGCTCCTCTAGACAATTAGTAAGAAACTTTCGTCGGATCGAATTGCATGCCCCTTCATTAATGTAGAAGAAAACACGGACACAAACGGAGACAAGAGAGGGAACAGCAAGCCGAAGGAACACGAAAGTAACACGTGAAATATTTATGATGAATAAAACCACGGAGGAAAGGAAACACAGAGTGGTGCTCAAGCGCTTTCGTCTAATGACATCCTCAGGAACACTAAAGTAAATAAAGAGTTCAAGACTATATATAGGTTACAAAAAAAAATATATATATATATATATATATATATAGATATATATAGAAATAAAAATTGTGGGAGGAGCATACAAATTTGTAAGAAAACTACCATTGTAGCACTTTGCCCGAATTCAACACAAGATCAAATGGATTGTTTACAACCAATTTTATAGATAATGCCTGAATGATATATAGGTCAAAAAAAATAAAAATAAGAATAAATTGAAAAATAAAAATTTTAGAGGAGCATACAAATTTATAAGGGAAAATTACCAAAGTTTTAGCACTCTGCCCTTCTTGTCTAAATCCATTCTGAACGAATTCAAAACAACGGGATCGAGTTGAAAAAGACCTTTGCTCATGTTAATTTTTCACGTGTTACTTTCGTGAAATAATTTTCATATATATATATATATATATATATATATATATATATATATATATATATATATATATATATATGGGAATAACGGGCAAAGTAGAAAAATTGATCTACAACTTCCTCAGTGAACGTCAGCAAGTCGTAAAAATCCAAGTTATATCATCATCAGAATTGGAAGCCAGCAGCTCAGTACCACAAGGGACAGTATTAGTCCCACTCCTATTCATTATCATGCTAACAGACATAGACAATGAAGTAACCAAACCAACAACAGTATAGTAACATCCTTTGTTGTTGATACAAAAATCAGCAGGAAAAGAGGTGGAAGCCCTACAGACGGACACAAATAGAATATAGAGATGGTGAGAAGACAATAACATGAAATTAAACATCGAAGAATTTCAGCTTTTGAGATATGGAAGAAATGAGGAAGTGAAACAGATAGAATATTATGATCAAGATAGACAGGAAATAAAGAGAAGCACGAAAGCAAAAGATTTTAGTTATAATGACCGATGATTCAAAATTTGAGACACGAAATAAGATAGCGAATAAACAAAGCGAAAAGAATTACGGGACAGATACTGAGAACCTTTAAAAGAAAGGACAAGAAAGTACAGTAATAATTCTTCTGCGGACAACACTGATTGCGCCAAAACTTGAATGTTGCTCAGCTTGACGTCCCCATATATAAAAAAGAAATTAATAAACTAGAACAAATTCAAAGAAATTTCACAGCCAAGATCAATAACTACAAAGAACTCAATTACTGGGAAAGACTTTGTACATTAAATCTATATTTGCTGGAAGAGGAGAGAGAGAGAGGAGAGAGAGAGAGAGAGAGAGAGAGAGAGAGAGAGAATCATAATATTATACATGGAAAATAATAGAAAATCTAGTCCCTAACCTAAAACTCAACCCGGTAACCTTCCAAACGACACTGGAAAATAAGAAAGGTAGAATGTGTAGTGTCCCCAAACTAAAGGCCCGACAAAGGCACATTCTTAACTCTGAAAGAAAATAGCTTTGTTGTCAGAATAAACGAGCTACCCAAAGACATCAGAAACACCACTGATGTCAAAGTAGAAGTCTTCAAAAGAAGACTAGACGCGTGATTCAAGATTATTCCGGACGAGCCAGGTGTGCGTGGCAGTGTAAGATGGAGAGCTGAAACTAGCAGCTCTCTACTACAGCAGGACAGGTCTCTACGTGCGAAGAGAGACGAACGCACGGAACACCTACAAAATTACAAGATACAGTGTGTGAGTGTGTGTGGTGTGTGTGTGTGTGTGTGTATTATAATAATAATAATAATAATAATAAATCCGAAATTAATAATTCACTTTGAAGTAATTTAGCTTAAAAAATAAAATAAAAAAATTAAGAGATTTGCTGAAAAGCGAACTTTAGATAACTGAAAGAGTTTTTCTTATTTGCATAAAGAAAATGGCGAAATTTGTTTTAAGGAGAATACTGAAAATATTATTTTATCCTTTATAAAATTACATCAAAGGATTTACAAATTTATGAAATATATTGGAGGTGTAATATTTTTAAAGTAACGATTACTTTATGCACTCGTTGTGTGTGTGTGTGTGTGTGTGTGTGTGTTACAGGGAATCTGTATAACTAGGGATTTCATGAAATCCCTAAAATGTTCAGGGATTTCATATAAGGTTAAGTCGTGATATTTTCGTTAGTTTTAATGAAAATATCACGACTTAACCTAACCAATCGTCAAGGGCGTACAGTTGACCTAACCGGGCTTTCAATAATTCCCAAGTTGGTTTAACAAAATATCACGACTTAACCTTATATGAAATCCCTGAACATTTTAAGGATTTCATGAAATCCCTAGTTACACAGATTCCCTGTAATATATATATAATATATATATATATATATATATATATATATATATATATATATATATATCCTTTTCCGTAATTTGGATTGTTTCCTATTTTTTCTTTAAATAAGATATTTAATGTAGATTTTTACGCTGATTTAAAAAAAGTAAGTCTTTTTTTGGAGAAATTATTATTTTAAAGTTACACGGTGTTCTAGTTTACGTGTATATATATATATTATATATATATATATATATATATATTAGTGATGTAGGTCACATCCGCATCCGCACCCGCATCCGCACTTTGGACTGCGGATGTCGTGCGGATGTGGACCGTTGAGATAAAATGTCATTAATAAGCGGAAATTATCAAATTCTACTATATTAATAGAACTAGTTCATTGTGCGCAAAAGTGATGCAAGCGACAAGACGAGAGGCTGTTCTTGTATGAAGTTACTCTCTTGCAACCTACTTAGATCCACGTTACAAAGCTAAGTTATTTTCACCTAGTACATTAGAACGAGTTAAATCATCACTTGGCAAAGCAGTTGAAGAGCTTCAATCTCTTGAATCTATCGCTTCGCCACCCACCAAAAGAATAAAAGTTTCAGTGACAGAACCAACACCTTCAACAAGCAAATCTATCACAGAATCTGTCTCTCAGTTTCTTGAGTCAAGCAGCAATGACGAGACCTACGCGATGTCAAAAGATGTAGTAAAAATGATCGAGAGCTATCACCAAGAAAAACGCCTGGTTGCATGTGACAATCCTATTAGTTGGTGGAAAAATACGCAGAATATCTATCCATACTTGAGTAAACTTGCGAGGAAACATTTAGCTGTCCTCCAACAAACGTACCAAGCGAGAGATTATTTAGCAGTGCTGGATTAATATATGATGAAAAGAGAAACAGACTGGCAGCAGAAAAAGCAGAAAAATTAATGTTCCTTAAGCATAACCTTCTTATAATTAAGTTTGAACATTAAACGATGAACATCTTAGTTTACTTTATTTTAATTACTCATTTATAAATATGCCTAATAAAACTTTAAACTTAATATAAATAGTTATCAAGCTAATTAAAGATCTCTTTCTATAAGGGTGGAGGTTGGGGAAAGAGGTCGGTGGGGGTGCATTTGAGTTGAGTTCACGTCACGCATCCTGGTAACACAATTATGGTTTCTAATTGTGGCTGAAACTCGACAAAATATAACGAATTTATTTGCAGACGAATTCACTAATTGATTTCTATATTAGTTAGATGCTTGATATTATTTTATATGTTCAGAGAAAAGTACAGCAATTATTGTACAATTAATCAATTATACTACATTATAGCTACAGCTCTCTCTATATAATAACTTATTATATACGTTAAACACAACAAATCTCGAATATATCCTAAAAAATAACGAAAATGTAGACATCCGCATCCGCATCCGCGGATGTTGAAATCAAACATCCTCATCCGCATCCGCGGATGTGAAAAAAATGACATCCGCTACATCATTAATATATATATATATATATATTTGCTACCCGCACGAAGGGTAGAAAAAATAATTGAATAACTTATAATAACTGAAGTAATGAAAGTACGGTATTGGTACAGTAAACGGATTAGGCCTAAACTGCGTTCGTAGCGGGAGAGTTAAACTGAACGGTATCGAGGACACTCTGAAGAGGGCCTACCCGATTAGGCAGAGTTTGTAGACGTTTAAGCGTTGAATACGAATGGTCTATCACGACGTAACAAAACACTGTAGGCCGAGTGCCGGTGGCCTAGGAGAGGTTTACAGACCAGCGATTTTGACGAAGATGACTCTGAAGACGGAAAGGCCACCGGCGTAAAATGCTTAAACTTCACCAATCGATAATAAAAAACCCACTCTAATAGACAGAGTGGAAATAAACTCTGTCTATTAGAGTGGGTTTTTATTATCATATTTTGACCTTCACGTAGAAAAGTGAAGTTTTTTGCATTTTTCACCAATCGAATTGTGATGAAGGATGAGTGAGGCTAGGGCCAGAAGGATGACGCCAGTAGAAATCTTGCAGAAGCGATGTTTGCTTCTGGTGGGATGAAATTGTAGGTCGCCTCAAGTGATGATTTACTTCTGATGTTTGAATGGAATCTTGAAGGACGGCGGGCTGCTCTTCGACGAAGGGTCGGAGAGCGAGATGTGAAGAGGAAATGAGTGGAAAGGCAATGAGCAAAAAGTGAAAGTGATTTGAAGTGGACTCGCATTTATATCGGCCTGGGAAAAAGCGTTGTTTTCGCGGGCATTTTTGGAAAACCAAATTAAATTTGCTGTTGTCTTTGTGGGCGGTTTGTGCCTACGTGGGGTTTTATTGCCTTGTTTACAAATTCCAGCCATGAAACAAAGAGGCGAGGAAAAGGAAATTCGTTTGCCTCTACATACACACACACACACACACATATATATATATATATACAAAATGGCTGCAAAGAACTCAACTACTGGAAAAGACTACGTAAATTAAATCTGTACTCCCTGGAAAGAAGAGAGAGGCACACTATAATCTACATATGGAAAATGATCGAAAAACTGGTACCAAACCTAAAACTAAACCCAATTACCATTCAACAACACTGGAAAATAGGAAAGGCAGAATGTGTAGTGTTCCCAAATTAAAGGTCCGACAAGGGACTGGTTGTCAGGCAGCCAAGACTTTTTAACCAGTTTCTAAAGGACCTCAGAAACGTTACAGGGGTCAAAGTTGAAGTCTTCAAGAGAAGGCTAGATGCCTGGCTCAGGACGGTACCAGATGAGCCGGGTGTACCTGGCTATGTACGGTGGAGAGCACAAGAAAGCAACTCGCTCCTCCACTAAGCCAGAACTAGAGGTGGGGCCACCAGCTTGACCTTCGTGTGAAGAAAGACCAATGGACGGAACAGCAACAATGTTAAGAAGGTTTTATATATATATTTATATATGTTTAGCTTCCACCCGAATATTTCATTCTGACGAAGGCCAAACTTTTCGCCTCACATTAAACCTTCAGCTTAACGTGGAATCCGGACTGCTAAAACTTCATACACATATGTATCATCACAAGACGATGTGTCATAAGATGGAATCAAGACTTGCATCAAAAGTCAAGGTCACATACAAAGGGATCATTGATATCGTTCCAACATAGTTCTTATTATAGTTGGGAGTACTTTCAAAGTATAATAATTCCATCTAATTGTTCAGACATGTTTTAGACACACAAGCTTAATTGTAGTAGCAACATTAGACCTCACCGAAGATGCAGTAGCCATAGCAACATGTAAAACAGATTGGATTTTACAAAAAGAGTACGTGGGTGAAACCCATCAGAAAGCATATGAAACGCCTCCAATTTATCAGTTTGACCCCCGAGAAA
>JAJOZX010003876.1:15000-62500 GCA_023014485.1 Bathynomus jamesi
ATTCAATGAGAGCATAATAGTAAAAAACACTGGCTAAATAAATGTTTTCTTTTCCTTTTTAACGCACGCCAGACAACTCCCAGCAGGTCTGCCAAGGTCTAGACCAAATAGTCTTTATCCGGCTAAACACCTCGCACTACGAACTCCTGTGCCGTCGGCCAGTCCTTCGCTGCAGAACGTGCCTAAGAACGTGCACACCTCGTTGGTAGCCCACTACGACTCCTGTGCCGTCGGCCAGTCCTTCGTTGCCGAACGTGCCTAAGAACGTGCACCAGGTAATCCGTTGCAGCGGGAAAATGGCCTGAGGATGACAAACGACCGATCCGTAATGTCGAACGCTGGGTGTGGGGTAGGCCTCCACACACTTGACCATATATATAGTCAACGAAACCAGACCCTGACCTTTGACTCAACCAGAAGGAGAGCACCGATACCTGCGAAGTAGCAAACTTGAGCAAACCCCATCCCCATGATAAAAGTACATACACAAATATTTACAACACGTCCAGCTCATATCCTAATCTAACAAAATTTATTAAATACCCAACCCAAACCCATTCAATATAATAACCACATTTAATTTTCAAAACCTAATTTAAATTAAACAAGTCATAGTTTAAATCTTACCCACAACTTGGGCCGAGACGCCTCACTCCTCCGCTCTGGTGGTAACCTTGGCAATCAACCCTAACAAAGGAAACATTTAACTTAAACTTAAATCTAGCTAAATAAAACAATCACTTTCTATAAATGAACCATATTATATACCGATATTTTCCATATTACCACAAATAATAACACCACTTATTATAACAGCACTATTTACCTTAAATTATGCTCCACTTTCCTTAAAGATTTACAGAAATCCAAAAACTCAATTCTCTGACCATAAATGCTTTCTATGCCAGCAGACCAAACAATACCAAGATTCCACCAGAGCAGAGTAAAGCTCTGCACGAAACTTCTAGAAGGTTTTTACCAACCACCTACACATTGACCCCAATAATTAATTTTTACCATTACGCAATACATGAAAACAAAAATACGTTATAAAATCTCTAACACTTGCGTTTCACTTACTGTACATACACAGCAACTATATCAAAATTTCCATAAAGAGTTACTGTACATAGTTAATAAAGCCGAACCAAAAAATACAGAATACAAAAATTAAAAAATAATCTTTACAAAACATGGAAAAATTACCACTGTTACATTTCTCCCCTCTCAAGATTGGAAACCAATCTTAAGAAGAAAACTAATAATAAAAAAATATTTCCACAAAAGTTAAAAACTATTTAACCTGTATCTTTTCAAATCCTACGCTGACTTATTGCCGTCCTTTAACAGTTTAGATTTTGTTTTTCGTTTTACTTCGTATTCTAATACACGCTCCTGGACCCATGGTAAATCTTGTAATAATAATTTTGATCTTGTAACCCGTTTAAAATCAGGATTCAGATCCTCATCTCTCTCGCCTTCTTGTTTATTCGTATCTGATAAACCTTTATAAAAATAGTAAAATTTCCACTCTCCTCCCCAGACGTTATACCTAATCTCATGGCTACCTCACTAATATCGACTTCGGTATTTTGTTCTCTTACCTCTTTCCTCTCTATATGTCCATCCTCAGATTCACTCAAAATTAGTTCCGAGGAGCATAACGTGTACGCTTCTTTCACTTGAGGTAAACTATTCGCATGTTCTATTTTACTACTACACAAGTCTAAAGCCTCACTCCATCTCCTCTCGTCTATTATGCTTCTTTCTTCGTCCTCTCCAAAATCGCTGAAATCCTCCTGGAACGTCTCGAACCAATCCCCCATCTCGAAATCAAATGGAAGTACTGTACTTCCTCCTTCAACCTGAACTGCCACCTCTCTTGTACTGGATTCTGTCTGAATTGACTTATGAGCCACCTTTACCTGGTTAACCTTACAAACAGCCAACTTTTTGCACGTACTCCACTGAATTCGACGAGGTGGATTCTGTCTTACTCTGTGGAAATTAACTGCCTCTCACCTGAGACTCCTCGGATTCTGCAAGTTCACCATCATACCTGTACCCAAATTTAATACCGGAATCCATTTTCGATCCATGAACATAAGGATGCCTTTCCTCTTCAAAACATCCCCGCTCAGGCTCTAACCTCTCATACACACCTTTCTGTCGCTCCCAGTATTCACGAAGATACAAAGGCGGATCCACCCACAACTTTAAATGAGAAAAGTGGACATTCATTCGTCTTCCTTGACCCTCAATTACATAAGCCATACCCCTTGACAACACTTCCACCACTGTGAATGGACCTTCATACCTGCCTTCCATCTTTCTTTCCAATGATCTGTCAACTGTTACAATCTTTTTCTTTACTTTCACACCCTTCCCATACGGTACCCAATTAGGATGGCCTTCCCGCCACTGCATTTGTTCCTCTTGTGTAACTGGTAACATTTTCCCTCTCTCATGAATTTCGCACAGTATTTTCTCAGCCGGAGTCATTCCAATTTCCGCATGGAGCGTGTTATTGTAGACTAAGATTGCTCTAGGCAGCCAAACATCCCAGTCATACCCCTTTTCACACAAATTCCTCAAGAATTCCGCTAACGTTCTATTCACTCTCTCTATTGCACCATTCGCAGCAGGTTTATATGGACTACTATACACATGCCCAATTCCAAATTTTTCTAGCATAGTAGTAAAACACTCGCTCCTAAATTCTTTTCCATTATCGGAAAGAATCTTTGAAGGAATACGTACAAAACTGGGTAAGACATGCTCTTCAAAAGCTTTAGTTACACATTTGGCAGTCTTATCTCTCAATGGTTTTATTACTGCCCATTTACTACAATGGTCAACTGCAACTAAGCATGCAACATAACCTCTCGGTGTCTTAGGCAAGGCTAACAAATCTACAGCTACAAGTTCAAAGGGGACCTTTACCTCTATCTTCCATATTGGGGGATATACCACTTGGTGACCAATCTTCATCTTCTGGCATCTTTCACACGTTCTACACACGTCATTGACTATCATATATAGTTTAGGGTGCCATACATACTTTGAAACTACATGCAATAACTTATCTCTTCCAATGTGGGCTAACTGGTTATGAAACATAACAACTACGTGAACTAACTGCCTAAAGCCTATTACTACAGCAAACTCACTCTCACTGATTTTTCTAAACAAAACTTTATTATTCACTACCAAGTCTTTAAAATATCGTCTAAACTCTACCAACATACGGTCTTCCACCATTGTGCTACCCTTTGCAACCTTTTCTCTCAATCTACTAATTACATTAGATCTATTTTGTAACTTCAGAACCACATCCCTGGCTAACATGTTTTCAACTAAACTGAACGTCACACTGTCACTATAACTCAAATCTACATCACCATCCCCTATCTCCACATCTGATCGAATATCCTCAGTTTCCGATTCAACATTTCTACCATCTAATCCAACCGTGACATTAAAAATATCCACTGCTTGCCCTACAGTCCCATAGACTAATAACCCTTCACCAAAATCTAACTCTACACTAGCCTTAACCAAATAATTCATTCCTAACAGAAAACAACCAGGAATACAGTTATCCGGTACCACAACCAATGGTGTTGTCACTACCTGCTTGTCAGACATAATATCTAACGTTATACCTATTCGCGAATGCACACATTCTGATCCAATTCCTTTCAGTTTCACATCTATACCCAACTGTCTCATTCGAAACTCCTGAACTTTCGCCTCCTCAAACACAGATTCTCGTACCAAACTAACAGCTGAACCAGTATCCAAAAATGCACAGTAAGTGTAACCGTCAATACGAATATTTGTCCAAGCGACAAAAGCCCCATCGTGACCGCAACAATACCTATTATTAGATTCGCTCTCTTTCATAAACAAATTCATTTGCACCTCCTCGTTGTTACTTTCTAACGGTACTCCATTTTCTCTGATCTGTCCTTCCAATTTGCAATCATCCCATTCCACTCCTTCAATAACATTTTCACAGTCAAACGTTCCGTCATTCAAAACTGGATTAAAATGCACACCTGCCAAACACTGCAAATGCACACTCACTAAATCTGATCTCTCTTTCACATCGGGACCCACATACGCAACTGTACAACATGTACCATGATGTACCGAAAATTCAACCCCAAACAAATCACTAGCAACCAACAACATTTCTAGCACAGGCAGTGTTCCACATATTCGAAGGGACCGAAGATGCTTCACCTTGCCACGTCTACTGAACCCATATTTCTTATAATTCCTACTTAATGTGTCCGCCAACAACTCTCTTAAACCCTGCACACTATCAGGGACACTAGGTATTCTCCTTTCATCCAACACTATTTTTAAACTTTCATACAAAGAGTTGCCTCCTCCCTGAACACGCTTAATCATCCTCAACCCTTCTGGCACCCTTCCAAATCCCCATTTATTATACATTCATTCTCGATGACTCCTTGACAACATCTAGACAACGCATCTGCCACAATGTTTTCACGACCTGCCTTATATCTAATCTCAAAATCATATTCACTTATATCCTCTAACGTTCTTGCCAAACGACTATCAATCATCTTCATGCTATGCAGGTAGACCAAAGGACGATGGTCTGTATAGAGGATAAAATTACGACCTAATAAAAATGGCCTAAATGCCTTTATACCCCACCTTAATGCAGTTAACTCACGTTCTATGGTCGAATACCGTTTTTCGGCAGGTGAAAATGCATGTGAATCGTAAGCTATTATCCTGTCCACCCCATCTTGCTTTTGACACAGACTAGCACCCATTCCCACACCACTTGCATCGACATATAATTCCATTCGTTCCGCACCTTCAGAAAAATCGGGGAAAGCTAACGATACAGCATCTCTCATACGTACCTTTAACTCCTCAAATGCACTTAATCGTTCCTCCGTCCATTCAATCACTTCTTTCCCCTTTCTACCAGTAATTTCACACAACGGTGCTGAGATACCAGAGCAATTTTGAATGAATTTTCTTTGAAAATTAATCAATCCCAAAAACCGACGCAAGTCACTCACCGTTTTTGGTCGTTCAAAATTAGTGACTTTATCCACATACTCAGGCAATTTAGATAAACCGTTCCGTCCTACCATGTGACCCAAAAATTTAATTTCTTCCTTCACCCATTGGCATTTACTTGGTTTGACCTTCATTCCCGCTTCTTCCAAGCGCGTTAATACTTTGTCCAACAACTCAATATGCTCACTCAAGGACTCGGACATAACCAAAATATCATCAATATACACTACCACCCGCGACCACGGCAAACCATTCAAAACTCTCTGCATTTCTCTTTGAAACCCACTTGGTGCCGTTTTTAGACCAAAACTCAAACTTTTAAATCTATATTGACCACTTACAGTTGAAAACGCAGTGAAATCGCGACTTTCCTCTTCTACAGGCATCTGGTAATAACCGCGAAGCAAATCCATGGAAGTGAAATACTTCATACCATGCAACCCAAACACCGCTTCACTCAAATTAGGCATAGGAAATCTATCTGCTTTAGTAACCACGTTCAGTTTTCTATAATCTACACATAATCGTATAGACCCATCCTTTTTACGAACTGGCACGATAGGAGAACTCCATTCAGAAGCACAGGGCTCCACAATGTCACGCATACATAACTCTCTAACCTGCTTTTCAACCTCCTCATTCACTTCTCTATTAAATCTACGTGGTCGCTGGTATATCGGAGTGTAATCATTCAATACAATCTTATATGGAGTCATACGTGCGCGCCCAATATCCGAGTCACTTTTACTAAAAACATTCCTGTGTTTCCATAACACACCCCAAACGACCTGTCGCTCTTGCTCATTAATTACATCAGACAAAGACACTTTACTCTGAAGGGATTCTTCATTCCATTCCTTACAATCCTTCATTCCACCTGCTTCATGTACTAACGTGTTCACCGCGTAAGTAAATTCTTTATCGAGCTCTTCCAACTTTGCATTATCAACCATTGAATACGCAGTTGTAATCCTTGCATTTTCTTTTAATCCTAATTTACCAGGTATCAACTTTCTCACTAAAATAAAACTCTCTTCACTTTCCCAGTTAATCAAGCCAGGCCAAACTCTCAATAACTTATCAAACTTCGGATTCACAGAGTCACCATCGACAAATAACACATCATCGTCGTCCCTTTCACATTCCGCACAACATTCCCGTGGTTTAAAACTATTATAGGCCTCCTAACTTTAACTCTAATCCATTTATCCTCTTCCAGTATCACGTTCTCAGCCATACAAATTGGAACATAAGAGACCATTCTCAAACATTTATTCACATTCACACCCACATACAGCTCCTCTTGCTCATCATTTTCATTAGCCCTTTTAAAGCATCTTCTACCCACATTAAGTTTAATTTTATTTTTAACCAGGAAATCAATCCCAAGAATTACTGGTTGACCAGAATTGTTAACTACCAAAAATTCACTCTCTCCATAATTCACACCATGTATCATCACATTCACTCGAACCTTCTTTGTCACTAATATACCCTCACTTTCCACCCCAACTCCATGCAGCCTTATCTTGCATTCTTCCATACACAACTCAGGTAAACTCGTGGCAAGGTTAGTATCCATCACACCCATTTGTGCTCCCGAATCAATCATTGCCACCACCCCAACTCCATTCAAATGAACTACCAATTCCATCAAGTCTTGTGCCTCAAGCTCTTGATTATTGCTTTTAGTCATCCCCATAGCAAACACCACCGTACTGTCAACTTTACTTTCTACTTTACACTTCCGACGTACTACCTGCGGCAAAGATATTTGCTCCCTTACCTGCCCCCTTTCACCCATCTGCTCACTTGAAACAAATTCAGCAGCCTCGGGATTCAAATTTAAAATCTTATTGCATCCTCACTTTCAGCGCCTCTATCAACAGCCCCGACTCGTAATTACCAGAGCCGGGGCTAATTAGTTTCCCTTATTACCGTCGATCGACTTTTTCCCTTTCACATTCTCACGTGCATTCTCGAGCATAGGACATCTAGATATGACATGCCCTTCCTCCTCACACAAATAACATTTAGGTTTCTTTCCCTGGCCTTGTGGTCTTTTCCCATAAAAATCACCCCTAACATTACAGTCACTCACCATGTGCTGGTCACTCCCACACGCGAAACACCAACCATTCAGCCTCCAACAATTTTTCTTCACATGCCCAGATCTACGACAGAAATGACACACTACCACCCTCTTCTCACCTTGTGCGCCTGTTCCTGACACGTCATTCATCCAAGGCCTATTTTGTCCATGCATCCATTGTTGACCTTGCTCATGCATCCATGGTTTACCCTGCCTAACCGCACCAGCATACGGCATTCGAGAATCCTCATTCATGTTCATAGCACTCTCAGGAAAGGCAGTCCAGACCGGAATAGCATCATCCTTACGTACCACCTTCTCTTCTTCCTCAAGCTCGTCTTCATCTAGAGCCCACCTTACCATATCCTTCCATTTGACGTTGGCACTCTCTCTCTCAGTTCCAAGCCTAATTTTAATTCTTCGTGCTACCTTAGAAGGAACAGACTTCAAAAACTGACCTTTCAGAGTCTCCACGTCGCGTTTACCTTCAGGAACTGCTGCCTCGTAAGTTGTTTGCAATCTTAGGGCAAAATCACTGTAGCGTTCTCCTTTCTTGATTTCCATACGCCAAAACTCTCTCTGTAACTCAGTCTGCTCGTTATCTCTTTCTTCCTTACACCAGTTCTTAAGGCGGGCTATGATGGTCGTATAAGAGACTTTCGGGCGATACACACTGTAATAGGTTTTTAAAATTGGTCCCTCTAGAAAATTCCTAAGCTCTACTATCCACCTGTTTTTATCCTTACCAAGTTGTTCACCCGCGTACCGTTCGAAATCTTCCATAAATGCATCAAATATCTGAATACGTTCAACACCAAATTTTAACGGTTTAACTGCCTTAACACTCCTAGCCTCTTTATCATACCTAAGAATCTCAAGAAGCTCACCAGCTATTACTATTAAAATTCTATTAGTCGCCTCCTGGTGAGAAATTCCAGACTTTTCTAACTCCAATAACCTCTTCAACCAAAACCTACCACCTTGACCCTGTTGGGACTCTTCAACCTCAGATCTGTACTACCATCCGTCGTGTACTTACGAGTCTTTGCCATAGACCCATGCGATACTTTTTTCTTTTGCCTCGTTCGTCGTTCATCAGGCTCCGTGTCACTCTCTTCATACGTATCCTCTCTGACCTGGTACTGCACTTTTTTCCCCGATGTACCTTTTGGCATAGCTCCCTTTTGCTTATACTTCAATGCTTCTGTAACAGACTCCAAGGTAAACACCACACTATCTATATTAACCGATTCATGACTTAGAGCCTCCTGAAATTTCATTAAATACGTCATTGCCGCACTATCACTCGATTTTTCTCCTTGAAACACTGCCTCTAACGCGCAGGCCTGTTTACTTTCATCACCAGACATAGTTACGAAAATCAGAAAAGGACAATAGAATCAAAGACCTGAACCCTGTAAAAGACCCCCCCTAAAATATATAGGCCAAAAGCGTGTAAAAATAACCTTATACAAGAAAAAAAATAAATAAAATACAAACCCAATGTACGAGTATATACGCAATATATATCCCTAAAACAAAAAAAACGTAAACAAAAGATTAAATATACACAATTTCACGCAAAAACCAATGAACTTACAGAAAAAAAATACAAAACAAGCAAATATAAAAACAGATATAAAAAAACATAAAACGTTGGGCGCCAAATATGTTACCGTGCCGGGTGACTAAGGCTGTCATACAATATTTCTGACCAAATTATACCAAAAACCCGGCAACAGTATCTCGGGATGGGTTACCTTAATAACAGAAGACAACAGGTGCAAAACTAAGGAACAATAAACAGGCTGCTTTCAAAATAAACCTTATAATTATAATTAGTGAAATATATACACGTATTTACAACAATTCATAAATTCAATGAGAGCATAATAGTAAACAACACTGGCTAAATAAATGTTTTCTTTTCCTTTTTAACGCACGCCAGACACTCCCAGCAGGTCTGCCAAGGTCTAGACCAAATAGTCTTTATCCGGCTAAACACCTCGCACTACGAACTCCTGTGCCGTCGGCCAGTCCTTCGCTGCAGAACGTGCCTAAGAACGTGCACACCTCGTTGGTAGCCCACTACGACTCCTGTGCCGTCGGCCAGTCCTTCGTTGCCGAACGTGCCTAAGAACGTGCACCAGGTAATCCGTTGCAGCGGGAAAATGGCCTGAGGATGACAAACGACCGATCCGTAATGTCGAACGCTGGGTGTGGGGTAGGCCTCCACACACTTGACCATATATATATGTCAACGAAACCAGACCCTGACCTTTGACTCAACCAGAAGGAGAGCACCGATACCTGCGAAGTAGCAAACTTGAGCAAACCCCATCCCCATGATAAAAGTACATACACAAATATTTACAACACGTCCAGCTCATATCCTAATCTAACAAAATTTATTAAATACCCAACACAAACCCATTCAATATAATAACCACATTTAATTTTAACAAACCTAATTTAAATTAAACAAGTCATAGTTTAAATCTTACCCACAACTTGGGCCGAGACGCCTCACTCCTCCGCTCTGGTGGTAACCTTGGCAATCAACCCTAACAAAGGAAACATTTAACTTAAACTTAAATCTAGCTAAATAAAACAATCACTTTCTATAAATGAACCAATATTATATACCGATATTTTCCATATTACCACAAGTTAATAACACCACTTATTATAACAGCACTATTTACCTTAAATTATGCTCCACTTTCCTTAAAGATTTACAGAAATCCAAAAACTCAATTCTCTGACCATAAATGCTTTCTATGCCAGCAGACCAAACAATACCAAGATTCCACCAGAGCAGAGTAAAGCTCTGCACGAAACTTCTAGAAGGTTTTTACCAACCACCTACACATTGACCCCAATAATTAATTTTTACTCATTATGTAATACATGAAAACAAAAATACGTTATAAAATCTCTAACACTTGCGTTTCCACTTAGTGTACATACTACATAGCAACTATATCAAAATTTCCATAAAGAGTTACTGTACATACTTAATAAAGCCGAACCAAAAAATACAGAATACAAAAATTAAAAAATCTTTACAAAACATGGAAAAATTACCAACACTGTTACAATATATATATATATAATATATATATATATATATATATATATAAGAGGAGGGGCAACAAGCTTGATCTTGGTGAAATGAGGAATCATCGCACGGAACATTTGAAAGGTTGAAAGGGGTGTCCGGCGAATTTGTCTACAACAATTTGTCTAAAGATACAATTCATCTACAACAATTTGTCTACAACAATTTATCTACAGCAATTAGTCTACAGATACAATTTATCTACAATAATTTGTCTACAGATACAATTTGTCTAGAGAGGAAAATGAAAGCTATTTGATGTTAATTATTATTAATTTTTTCAAAAAAATGAAAAATTTGTTTCTGCAATCGGTTTTCTTGAGAAATGATAAAAAAAATGTTATTGGATATTGAATAAATTTATTTACTGAAACGACGCAATACACTCCAACATCTTTTGAATAAGTCCGAGCTGGTGTGGCGCTTACGCCATACAAATTCACAAAAATGACAAGAATTAGTGCGATATCTTGCAAAAAACAATAGTATAAGAAACTCGATTAGGTCAAGTTAGGTTAGGTTAGGTCAGGTCAGGTTAGGTTAGGTCAGGTCAGGTTAGGTTAGGTTTCTCAAGAAAACCGATTGCAGAAACAAAATCAGGGTCATCGACTGCCCTTGTTTTCAATTTCGTAGGAAAATCGAGAGCAGTCCATGAAACATACTAGGTCCAATATTAGTAATAGTTTCTCTAGACAAATTGTATCTGTAGACAAATTATTGTAGATAAATTGTATCTGTAGACTAATTGTTGCAGATAAATTGTTGTAGACAAATTGTTGTAGATGAATTGTATCTTTAGACAAATTGTTGTAGACAAATTCGCCTAAAACCGTTGAAAGGTATATACGAGGGCCACTCAATATATTTTGCCCCACCTTTTTTTTTCTTTCCAAGTTTCCTTGTAAGTTCCAGAAATTTTGTACACAAGTAGTTACATACTTTTTTTTACAAGTTTTTATTTTTCCACATAGTCTCCATCCTTTTCTACGGCTTTCCTCCACCTCGAAATAAGGGCCTTTATTCCTTGCTGGTAAAAGTCCGCTGGGTTCCGCTGGAGCCACCTCTTAACCTCCTCAACAATCTCATCGTCACTCTGAAACTTTCTTCCACGAATAGCATCCTTCATTGGCTAAAACAAATGGAAGTCTGAAGGTGCCAGATCCGGGCTGTATGGAGGGCGAAGTAACACAATGAAGCGCATTTTTGTGATGGCCTCTCTTGTTTACAAACTGTTGTAGTCTTGCTTATCGTGCAAAAGAAGGACGTCTTCCAGTTTTTTCTCCAGTCGAACTCGCTTTATACGTCTGTGGAGTCTCCGTAGGGTAGCAATATATGCCTCCGAGTTGATTGTTTGTCTTTTCTTCATAATGTCCACTTTTGGTTTATACTCTTTATTGTATTTTTTATAGTTGGAAGTGGGGCTTCCACCCGAAGCCAAACACTTCAACTATGTCTGAACTTGTCCTAGCGTTCGTTTAAGGGGGGTGACCGTTCCTTTTAATGTCCCTGTTTGGATTTTTATGGCCTGGGGCTATCCTGGGATTGAGTTCAGGTAAGTTGATAGGTTGTTTTTCATCATACCTGTTGCCCCAACTATGATGGGGAGAATGGCAGCTTCTTTCAATCTCCACTTTCTCTTTGTCATATATGAGCACCTGGTACTTGGTAATTTTCTCCCTTTCCGCTCTATTAAGGCCATAGTCATTCGGGACACTGACCTCAATAAGTAAGGCACTCCTTTCCCTCTTGTCCCACACTACTATGTCCGGTTTTACTGCAGAATTGTCTATGAAAGTGGCTGTTGGAATTATTGTGTCATAGTATATAGCAGGGGTGGCAAAGTTTCCTGGACCCAAGAGCCACATACGACGTTTTTCAGATGTACGAGAGCCGCAAAATATTTTAAAAGAATTTAATTATTAAAAACATATACATATACATATAGTTATACTCACATTATTAAATTGTTTAATTACTGCTTGTAGAAGGCTTAGTTTGGGTCTTCATTTTGACTGTTAATGCTTTAAAATCTGGCTGATGTGATGTTAAGGAGGTATGAAGAAGCTCAGTCAGGTGTTCGTTAGTGAGGGCAGCACGATGTTTTGACTTTACAAACTTCATTACCGAGAAGAGTGCTTCACAGCAATAAGTTGTCCCAAAAACTGAAATAAGTCGGAAACTGGTTTTCCTGAGGTGAGGATATTTTGTCTCTGGTACTTGCTTCCAAACTCAACTGCAGATAAGTTTTTATGTATCAACTTTAAACCCACGTCCTCCTGTAGCTCCAAAAGTTCTGTTTGTATTGAAGCAGCTTCCGTAACAAAAGGTGTGGTAACAGGACAGCCATCGTTGACGACATCAATCAGGAAAGGATTTACAAGAAATTCGAAGCATGGTTTTAGCTTCTTTAGTTCATCAAACCTGAATTGAAAATCATCAATTAGTCCTTCTAATTTACCTTTGTATTCCTCCAATTTACTAGCTTTTATTTCAATATCAGGAAAAGTGTTTGCTCGGTTTTTCAGGTGGGGAAAGTGGTCAAATTTTTTTGTTACTAGATCTTTTTGGAAGAGCTTTATTTTATTCTGGAAACTGAAAACTGCCTGTGTAAGGTCAGAAATGACCTTATCCTTTCCCCGAAGTGCCAAATTTAGATTTTGAAGGTGTTGTATTACATCAGTAAAAAACATCAGATCCTGCAGTCTAGGGTGGTCCATAATTTCACTTTTTAAAATTTTTAATGGTCCAACATGCTAATGTTATGGGCATTGGTGCAAGAAACAACATGGTTACCAGTATTTGGAGTTCCAGTAATATCAGACCCCCCACCCCCAATTTATATTGCATAGTAAAAAACTGAGCAAAAACGACATCTTTTAAGCATTTTTTTAAGATTAATCATATTTAATCTTAAATAAAAGCATACATATTGCATATCAATTTATTCAGAAATCAACTTTGCACATTTTGGTGTATAAATTGATTATTTATTCGTAATAGTATACATAGAAATGTTCTATAACAGCTGATTAAGCCAATATTTTATGTTTTTCAGATATCCAATGATGTATATAGTATATGATGCATTTTTCACTTGGTTGATTCTAATCTTATTTTAAATGAATATCATGACTACTCCTAAGAAATTAAATATAACGTTAAGAAAAAACAGTTATGATCCAATTATTGGTAATCTTAAAGATGAACTGATTCCTACAGGACTATTCCAGCTCCCATCCCAATCAGATGCACTTCAGCATTTCTATCATTTAAAAAGAAATGATATGGTTATGAACAATAAAGAAGAGGCTGCAACAGTTGTACTTAATAAAGTTAAAAAATTCTGGGACTTAGCTGGCATTAAAACGCAAGATATTTCCAAAAGCAGAAGACCAAAAGAAAGATTCTGACTTTAGTTAATGAGTATGAAACACTGAAAAAACACAAAAACAGGAATACGTTCGAAGATAAAAAGGATATTTTTTGTAAAAAATTAGATATGCTATTAGATATATCGGCAGCAGATGCTATTGAAACAATAATGAAAGACAGAATGAAAACAAGAAACAAAAGCGAAGATATAAAATTCCTTGAAGATCAAAGAACTATTCGGAATATGTACGTCTCCAGCCTTGATAAGTCTTATGTAACTCGGACAGAAAGACGAAACCAAAGAATTCGACATGACGTAGAGAGAAAAGAAAAACTCTTAGCAGACATGGATGCAGGACCCAGTGGTGAACAAATGAATATCCCACCTGATGATGACATTCCTATAGATAATGATGAATCAAGTAATGAATCAAATGATTCCGACTTTCAACCTTCGGCTCAAAGAAATCCTAAAAAAGAATTCGTATTTTCGATTCTCAAATGGTTTCTGACACGGCTGATAGGCTGAATCTCTCGCATAGCCAAAGAACAGTTTACGCTGCAGCAGTTGCCTCAGAATTAAATATAAATATACATGACATGAGCCTGTCAAAGTCTACTTCTAAACGTTCATGTAAAAATACAAGAGCATCTAGTGCAAAACAACTTACAGCATCATTCAATCCTCCAGAGCATTGCATTGTTCACTGGGACAGTAAATTAATATTGAAAACTATAACTGACAAAAAGGAAGAAAGAATGGCAATCATTGTTTTTGGTTCTCCGGGTTTAAAAGAAGGCAACATTTTATCATCCCATCTATAGATAATAGCAAGGGCAAGACACAGGCCGAATGTGTATTCAGAACTATCTCTGAATGGAATATTGATAAAAATATTCGCGGTATGGTTTTTGATACAACAGCATCGAATTCTGCATGGAGACAGGGAGCGTGTAAGATCCTAGAAGAAATGATTGGGACTCATTTACTGTGGCTAGCATGTAGACATCATCTATACGAGCGCATTTTGTGCTCAGTCTATACAAGTCTCTTCGGAAGTACAACGTCCCCTGAAAATGAAATGTTTAAGAGCTTCAGATTAAATATTTGGCCAAAACTGGACATAACACTACCAACAAAAACACTAAAATTTAAAAATCGCCAATTGAGAGCCAAAGCTTCTGAGGTAAAAGATTTTCTAAAAGATGCACTTAATTCAGCCAGTTCACCTCTATTTCCCAGAGGCGACTACAGAGAATGTGCCGAGGTTGCTCTATTACTTCTTGGGGAAAACGTCTCAAACACTGGTGTGAGATGGGCTAAGCCTGGGGCAGTACATTATGCGAGGTGGATGCCATCTGTATTGTATCCAGCAAAGATGTACGCATTCTCTGATCAAGCTGGGTATGATTCAAATATGATAGCAAAACTAGAGAGAATGTGCATATTCAAGTGCCTCTACTATATAAAACCTTGGTTGCTTGCTTCCGTCGCCTGTGATGCACCTGTCAACGATTTAAATCTTTTTAATGAACTCATTGAATATAAAATTATGATCACGATGTAGCATCCAGTGCTCTTAAGGGATTAAATGGTCAGCTATGGTATCTGACTGAGGAACTAGTACCACTTGCTTTGTTTTCCCGGCAAATTTCAGATGCAGAAAAAAGTCTGATTGCAAAGTCAATGAAGAAAGTCTGTCAAATCAACCCGCAACACCCTCCTCCCAAAGGTCAGCCAATCTTCCCTAAGCTAACAAATACAACTAAGCTGTGTCAGTTAGTTGGTAAGGGTTCTTCAATTGTTTTCCAATGCTTAGGTACTAGTGGTGACTGGCTAAAATCTAAATGAACCTGTTACTTCTTGGAAAAATTGCAAATCTTTCCAAGTTATGGAGAACTTTGTCAAAAATATGAAAGTTGTGAATGATCCTGCCGAGAAAGCAATCAAGCTGATTGAAGATTTCAAAGACAGAATTGTTAATGATGAATCACAAAACCAATTTCTGGTAAAAGTTATAGAGCAACATCGACGCCTTCTTCCAGACTTCAAGAAAAATCTTTGGCTGAAATGTATAATTATGTTAAGTGAGCGTTTATTGTGTAATGTTATGCAGAAGTATTTATCTTTTTAATTAAACTTTGGTATAATTTTTTAATCAGTGTAAAAGGAATTCATTTTTGTTTAAAAATAAATCAAAAAAAAAAAAAACGATGGGGACCTGGAATCAGGTTTGTTCCCACTCGAAATATACTGTAGCTGGCTTGATAAGCTGGTCTAATTTCGAGCCCATCGCAGCGAAGCTGCCTGGGATGATGCTTTAGGGTGGCGGTAACACCCCTAGAATATATAATTAATTAAAATAACATATTATTACCAAGAAAAAATAATATAGTCCTATATTTATTCACAGAGAAGCGGAAAAACTTTCGTTTTCTCAGTCAAATTTTTAGGTCCCATATAAATTGGGGGTGGGGGTGGGGGTCTGATATTACCGGAACTCCAAAAACTGGTAACCATGTTGTTTCTTGCACCAATGCTCACAACATTAGCCCGTTGGACCATTAAAAACTTTAAAAAGTGAAATTATGGACCACCCTATGACCTGCACCCATTCGTGATCTTCTAGTTGTGAGTATGACTTTCCCTTTTCTTTCAAGAAATCAATAATAGGCTCCAACAGTGCAACAAACCTATTCAGGAGATTACTAGTTGATAACCACCTTACAATACAGTAGAATGAAAGGTCATCTGGTTTATCTTGAAGATCCAGCTCCTCGATAAAATTTCTAAACGCTCGGTGCGTTTTTACATTTGAACGAATGAAATTCACAATTTCTAGAACACATTTCATAACACTGTCATACCTAAAATACTTGCTTACCAAATGACCACGGTGAATGATACAGTGAATAAAGAGACACACAGGATACTTGGGATCGCGTGTCAAGAGCCCAACTAGGCCTACATTTTGTCCTACCATAGCTGGTGCTCCATCTGTTGCAACACTGACAAGTTTATTCAATGGTACTTGAGCATTTGATAATGCCTCGTCAAGTGCGTTCTTTATGTCAACCCCTCTGGTGGTTTCTCTTAGGGTCATTAAGTCCAAGAGTTCTTCTTTCACATTTCCATCGCCAGTAACATAACGAACAAATATCGCCAGTTGAGCAACAGAATTCTTCAAATCACTCTGCAACGAACATGTAATTTCAGCACTGATCTGGGAAATACGTCTCTCTGTAGTGTGGCGGGAAATAGAAATACTTGCTATTTGTTCTCGAAGCTTTGTGTTATCTGGAGCGAGAATTGCAGCAACATCGGCAATATTCTTCTTCACAAATTTCTCCACTACTGTAGGGAAGTTGAGCACGAGCAATATTCCATGCCATAACAAAACTAGCTTCAGTAGTTAAGTCAACTGTCTTACACAATGATGAAAGTACAGTTTGTTGGCAACTAGGCTAGATTTCAACATTGTTAATTTAGTCTTCCGCAATTCTGATTTGGGAGGAAATTCCGTAATAAAATTTTTATGGTTAGTTTCATGACGACGCTTTAAGTTACTGGCTTTAAAGTGATTGAGTACCACGTGGCAGATAAGACACACAGGTTTCCCACCCTTAACAGTAAAGGCAAAGCTCTTCTCCCACTCCTGTTTAAAACTCTATTTTCTTCTTCTATTTCCGTTTCTTACACTTTGACTGCTCAGTCATTTTAATCAACTAAGGGGTTGTATAACTTTCACTTGTACAGTACAGCTGAGAAAAAATAGCCACTATTTGATCTAAGAAGCCAATTTTAAAACACACTCACTCGTTACTACACGCGGCCCGCAGGGTAGCTCGAGGGGTACTGGACACTGGTGAGTGGCGATTGGTGTTAATTACGTAATTATCCCGCTTAGTGCCTGTCACGCAAAAGAAATTGTCGTACGCATGACGCATTTTATTGTCAATTCAATTTTTCCTTGGGTTGTTTTTTCATTTTTTTTTTTTGAAAAAAAATTATATTTGTATTATGAATTTTGTCTTTTATGATAAATACAATAAAAACCAAAATTGTCTCGCGAACCGCAGTTAACAACCTCGAGAGCCGCATGCGGCTCGCGAGCCGGGGTTTGGCCACCGTTGGCTATATAGTATAATGGTTGTTTCCAGTGATTGGTGCAGGTGTGTGGTCCCATACATTTTTATTACATTCTAATTCTAATACTATCATGATCTTCCAGTGGATATATTTGCAAATTTTATTGTGTCTGGCTGTATAGTACCCTCTGCCAGGAGCACCCTGCAGCCTGATATTAGATGGCCAACACTTTCTACCTCAACACGACAGAATCTACACCTGTCATTATTATTTATTCCAGCCATTTTTTTAAACGTATTTGTTAGGAGTGCAATATCTTGGGCACCCATTATTAGTCGCTCTCCATCATATTGCAGAACTCCTCTCCTTAACCATTCCAATGATCCTTCTTTGTTGATATAATCCTTCTGTAATTCTTGATAATATTTTCCAGCTCTTTGATGTTGTTCCCATTCTTCTGCATGTTTGACCTGTTGTTCCTGAACAAATCTTTTACGACTTTTCCTAGCTATTAAGGTGGCTGGTACTCTTTCAGTTTCTACTTCTGTCATATTATTTCCTCCAAAGTGTTGAACCAGTTTGGTTACGGAAGTATGTTGCGTTACTCTTGTGTTGTGGTGTTCACGGACCAGAGCTATTGTAGGACTACTCGAACTTTTCAGATACTACCCAATGCTGATGGTCGATGATCGGTGCAGCTGGTTAACCTCAGTCAATCCCATTCCTCCCAGTTTTCTTGGTAGGTACAATCTGGGAAGACACTGGTTCCGGTATGTTGTTCTATTTAGAGTGAGGATTTTTCTGGTCTTAACACGAATAGAATAGAATAGAATAACCTTTATTAATAATAATAAAATAATTTTTTTTTTTTTTCAATTTACAATGACATGAATAATTGTGAAGCTCGACTATTTATTTTATTTAATTTGGCCCTTAAGCTTTAGGCTTTACTGGGCTCTTATTAAAAATAAGCAGCTAGTTGTTATAAATTAATAATAATAAATAAATAAAGAAGTAAATAAGTATTATTAATAGTTAAAACATGTATTACAATATTAAACAATATTAGTGGACATTAATCCTAGATTTTTGTTAGTATGCCATCATTAATCGGGATTTCAACTTGGTTTTAAACAAATTTACATTCACAATATTTTTTATATCGGCATGCAAGTCATTCCATAGTTTCAATCCAATGAAAATGGGTAGTTTTTGAGATGAAGACAATCTAAATTGAGGTATAACAAGCTTTGATCTATTTCTGGTCTGATACGAGTGGATTTCTTGATGAGTTACAAAATATCTATTTACCCATTGCAAATTAATGATTTTGTTCTTACACTTGTAAATAAAAATAAAATGTGCCAGTTTGGTTATATCGTTGAGCTTTAGTAGGTTTAGCTCTTTAAATAATGCATTAGAGTGATCAAGGAAATCAGCATCAGATAACCTTATTGCTCGTTTTTGGATGACAAAGATACCATTTAATGCGTGTTAGCGGAGTTTCCCCAAACAAGAGTGCAGTATGTTATATAAGGAAGAACAAGAGTATGATAAAGAGTCAATAAAACTTGTTTAGGGACTACATTTCTAAGTTTAAACATTATAGCAACGCTCCTTGAAATCTTTTTCGCGATATAATTTACATGATCACTCCATTGCAAATTCTTATCTAGCATTACACCAAGAAATTTTGTTACAGTACACTCCTTTATGGCGATTTCATTAACATTAAGTTCATGAAGATATAAGACTTACATTCCTTTTATTAGTAAAAATCATGAAATTTGTTTTACTGGTATTTAAGAAGAGTTTATTGGTGGTCAACCATTTCATTACAATGATGAATTCTGAATGAAATATATTCTTAGCTGTATTAACATCTTTGCAAGAAAAAGAGACAGTTGTATCATCTGCAAACATTATGGAGTTCAGTATATCAGATGAACGTGGAAGGTCATTTATATATAATAAAAATAACAGTGGACCCAGAACTGAGCCCTGTGGCACACCATGTTTGACAAGCGCTTTAGTTGAGCAAACCTTATTTACTAATACAAAATGATATCTATTGGACAAATAACTTTTAAACCAATCACTGATTGCTCCTCTAAAGCCGTAACAATATAATTTATTAAGTAGAATATTATGGTCTATTACATCAAACGCCTTACTCAAATCATAAATAATCTGATTGTGGCCAGTCTATGATCCTACACTATAATTGATAACAGGGATGGCGAGTTGGTTTATAGCTGTTATTTTGTTCTTTGATGTAAGTTGGGTCTTGTAGATCTTTTTCAATCTTCGTACATACTCTCCACTGATTTTCTCTCGCATTTGCCGGTGTTCTATATTTCCACTTTCTTCTATCCCAAGGTATTTGTAGGAACTATCCTCTTCCAAGTCTTTAATCTCAGTGTCTCTTCTTAAATTGATGTTATGGGTTTGTATTTTCCTGCCCCTTCTAAGTGTAGCCTACACTTAACAAACTTGTCCAATCCAAACTTCATTTTGATGTCACCGGAGAAAGTATGGACGATCCTTAATAGGCATTCCAGGTTTTGGTCAGAGTCTGAGTACAGCTTCAAATCATCCATAAACAGGAGATGGTTCAGTACACTGTCAGGATTTCTTCGCCTCGTTTGACTGAGGTTGTAGCCCTTGTTATTATTGCTAAGCAGTTTGCTAAGGGGGTCCAGGGTGAGGCAGAATAGCAAGGGTAATAAGCTGTCCCCCTGGAATATACCCCTCATAATCTTGACATGGGGAATGGATATTTTCCCATTTTCATGGGTAAAATTGATGTTTGTTCGCCATTTTGTAATCTGGTTTGTTAAAGTGCTAATAATGGTAGGGTGGATTTTGTACAGTTTAAGGCATTCCAAAATCCACGAGTGTGGGACACTATCAAATGCCTTCTGATAGTCTATCCATGCCATACTAAGGTTTCTGCCTCTCTTCTTACAGTCTTCAAGGATAGTTTTGTTGATGAGCAGCTGATCCTTTGTGCCTAAGCAGTTCCTTCTACATCCTTTCTGTTCTTTTTTCAGATAGTCTCAAGCATCCAGGTGTTCATACATACTGTCTGCAAGTAGGCCTGTAAAAAGTTTATAGGTGGTGGTGAGACAGCAGATTGGGCGGTATTTATTTGGGAGATTCGTCTTACGAGTCTTAGGGATGAGGGTTGTGTCTCCACTTGTAAGCCATTCTGGTGTTTCTTCTACTCCCTGCAAAATTCTGTGAAAAGCGGTAGTATAATGGTAGTGTAATGCCGTGACCTGTTTCAGCCAGAAATTCGGGAGTTTGCCAGGTTTTTTAAAGTTGGAGAATTTTTCCAGTTTCCTTCTTATCTTGTCTTCCATTATAAATAACTCCTCCATTTCTGGTTTACCCTCATTTGCCACCCTGATGGTCTCTATCCGGTCAGCATCCTGATTATGCTGTTCAGGGGTTTCAAAGAGGGGTTTCCAGTATGCCTCCAACTGGGTTTGATCTGGTGGTTCATGGATTATTATTCTTTCCTTAATGCAGGAGCGTCCGCAGGATTTTTCGCAAGGGGGGGCAAAACTAACTTATTAGTTCTTAGTTCTTATTAGTTCTTTATTAGGTAGAAAAAAAATGCACTGCGACCACTACGAGTAAAAACCGTCATCTCCCCTTATCATAGCCTGCTTTCGGTGCTAAATTTATGTACTTAGTACATAAATTACTAAGTACATAAATTTAGCACCGAAAGCAGGCTATGATAAGGGGAGATGACGGTTTTTACTCGTAGTGGTCGCAGTGCATTTTTTTTTCTACCAGTCAAGTCCATTTTTTATGTTATATGATACTATGATTAACTATAATCGTGTAAGTTTCAGTGAAATTGACCAAAAGGTTTACGAGAGAAAAAAATAAATAAAACACTCAATATAATGATCTTTGCAAATAATTCCATTACTATATCTTTCAGTATAGTTTATTTAACACTTCTAAGTTCAACGACACGGCACTTCGGTAAAGTAAAGGTAAAGTAAACGACATTTCCTTGAATGTGGAAACACTGACTGAGCTGCGGTAAAATTATAGAAGTCGTTGCGTGGGCAAACAGAAATTTCCAAGGGAGGGCAACTGCCCCCTCTTGCCCCCCCCCTCCGGACGCCCATGCCTTAATGAGATTTTGGTAAAAGCCTCTCGGGTTTGATGAAAATTGCTTGTTATGGTTTTTCATGTCAATCTGGAAATAAAAACCCACTCTAATAGAGTGGGGTTTTTATTTTCATATTTTGACCTTCACGTAGAAAAAAGTGAAGTTTTTTTGCATTTATCATGTCAATCTGCTTTTGTTATTCCTGATTCTATTGGCTATGGCTGCGATTTTTCCCTCCAATTCCAGCGCCTTGTCATGTAATTGATTATCTCTCAGGTTATACTTCCTCTTTATTTTCCCTATTTGTTTTTTGAGTTTTCCCTGTTGTGTGGGTGCTTGGAAATATTGCTTGAATTGGTTCAATTCTCGTCTGGCCTATTTAACCCTTTACTGCCTAAATATTTTGTAGGGTTAAGTAATGAATGCGTGTATTCGAAGGTTAGAAATTTGTCCTTTTCGGCAGTAAAGGGTTAAGTTGTTTAGTTAATTTAACTTTCCAAGGAGGGGGTTTTGGTTTACACCTTTGGCTGGGGGGCTTTGGTCTAAAGTTTGGGACAAGTTTCTGTTGCATGTATAGGCCAGCAGCGTAATTTACTTGGTTAAGTTCAGTAAGGTCTGTGTTGACTGGAACTATTCTATTAATTGCAACATTTACTCTGCATAATAGTTGTTTGAACTTTCTATTTTTAATAAGTTTAATCAGTTGGGGCCGGCTTTCCATATTCATGATTTTAACATTTTCAATTATTTTATATTTGCTAATTCCTCCTCTATTTCCATTTGCTGCAAATCCATATCTTCATATTGTGATGGTGGTGGTGATGGGGAGGAGTTCTTAATCTGGCTGGGGAAGGCAATGATGAGTCAGAAGATCCAGGCGAACTGGGTGGCGAGCCACCCATTCCTATATGCTGAACTGGATTGGTTACAGAATGTTGGCTAGTGTGCTGTCTGTTTTGTGTGTCCACTGAACTATCGGATGCATCGTCATCAATATTTTGGGTGGCTTCAAGGCACTGTAATAGTGGGATAGGGTTCATTATTGGGCTGGTTTCATTTTGAATAAGTTTATCTATTTCATCGTTCATGTATTCCATTTCTTGGTCACTAAATGCCCTCTGGGTTATGAAGTTGTGCTTCTGAGTGGTCAATCTTGTAGCTGGAGTCTCTCTCTTACATGGGCAAAGGTGGAAAAAGATCTCTCTCCATTCCCTTGTGATGTCCTTCTGCCTCTCGTGTTTCTTTCTGGCATACTTTGTAGCCCATATCAGTGTCCATTTCTCTTCTCTTGTCCACAATCTCTTCATTTTTTCCTCTCTTTCTTCTCCTTCTCTGGCAATGTAGTCCTCGGCTGCTTCCCTAAGGGCGCTTTGTTTAATATTAATAATTTCTTCCTCTGTAAGGTACTTATGCACTTGTGAGGCTAATGATTGTAGTTTCTTGACAGAGGTATTTTTCTTCTCTTCAGGTAAGTTGGAGTTCCTGATTTGCTCCGCTAGGATTATGTTCTTCTGTCTACTCCACTTCTCAAACCTTGAGTATTCAGAGCAGTGCAAAATTATCTTCTTTTCTTCAATAGTCCATTTTAGTGTATCATACCTTCTCAGGTTTCGTTTTGGGGCCATTTTCCGTTGGAACTGCTGGGGGTCCAGGGTCATTACTCTGGCCTGATGGGGTCCCCTGCATTGATCCCTTTGGAGAAGTTTCTTCTCCTCTGGGATTAAGAAAAGTTGCACCATTGCTCTCCTCACCCACCCTGGCGCGTAAGCGGGTTGAGGGGACCTTTTTATCCTGGGCGACGTCCTGCCAGTATGAGTTTTCCTTAGTAAACATCTCATTTTTGTTGAAGCTTTTAGCTAGGGTTAGTGCCCTTATAGTGGTCACTTCTTCATGGCTGTACACAGCCAAACCCTGTGTTGGTGGCCATAACCTTTCCTGCAGAGGGAGCCATCTTGATTCTTTTTTTTTGCGTGGGGAGTCTGCGTGATGCCACTCCATAGAGTGGCGTTTTGTTTCAGGTTAAAAGTGGTGTACTCAAGTTTCATCTCGTCACAATTCGTGAAAGGAAGTTATCCCCTTCTATCTCGTATCGAACCAACGACTCAGAAGCAATTTCTTTTCTTTGGGCTTTGTGATCTTCAGTCAGTTCGCGAGGAACAAACCGTGAACACACTTTTGAGTATCTCAGTTGCTGAATTATCGTATTCAAACTTCTTTCACTAATTCCTAGCTCCAGTGATAGTTCCTTGTATGTGACGCGCCGATTTGATCGAATGATGCTGTTAGCACGTTGCACAGTGTGAGATGTGACAGCCGATGCCGGGCGACCGCTGCGTGGCTCATCATCGAGACTGGCTCTCCCTCTCTCCGATGATCTCACACGTTTAAACCAGGGTCCAACTGTGCTTCGATCAAAAACAGCATCTCCGTAAACGTTTTGTAGTCGTTTGTGAATATTTCCAACTGTTTTCTTCTCTGCGGTTAAGAACTCGATAATAGCTCTCTGTTTACGACACACATCACTGTCAGACGTCATTTTCGAAACTGCCTTAACGATCGGTTTTATACAAGGGCGTTTAAAAGCGGTTTTATACAAGGAGGAGAGGTTCAAACTGGAAAAATCCGGTTATGTGAAGCGCAGAAAGTTCAAACTTACGGCCCAAAAGATATTTCAGCCCCATGGCACATTATTTAGCTAAGAAAAAGGGTGGGGCAAAATATATTGAGTGCCCCTAGTGTGTATATATATATATTATATATATATATATATATATATATATATATATGAAGTGAACTCAGAATGGTTCCCTGAGGTTTTTTATGATACACACAGACCGTGCATGGAACAAGGAATTCTTCTGGGAAAATTAAATCCACTATAGTCCGAATAAATAATGGTAAATGACGAACACTATAGTTTTTTCTTTTTCATGATGTTAGCCCGACGTGGGCAACGGGTCACTCGCGAAGAGGTCCCAAAATATAGTTTCCCTCACCAACTATTTGCAAAACAGATAGGATCCAGCTTTGGGACAGGATCTAGGGTTTAAAGCAGCCTAGCTCCGCTACATTTAGAACCTCAATATAAGCAAAAGACTCGTTGCATTCACATCAGATTGAATACATCAAGAAAAAGGGGTAACTATTATATTTTTAGCCAAAACCAAAACTTAAACCTAGCAAAATTGAGCGTCCACTTTTCAAGGCACATAACATGTCCGTTTCATGATGGGAGTGAACTCAGAATGGTTCTCTGAGGTTTTTCATGATACACACAGACCGTGCATGGAACAAGGAACTCTTCTTGGAAAATTAATCCACTATAGTCCGAATAAGTAATGGTAAATGACAAACACTGTTTTAAGGTTTGGTTTTTTACTAAAATATAATAGTTACCTCTTTTTCTTTGATGTATTCAATCTGACGTGAATGCAACGAGTCTTTTGCTTATATTGAGGTTCTAAATGTAGTGGAACTAGGCTGCTTTAAACCCTAGATCCTGTCCCAAAGCTGGATCCTACCTGCTTTGCAAATAGCTGGTGAGGGAAGCTATATTTTTGGACCTCTTTGCGAGTGACCCGTTGCCCACGTCGGGTTAATATCATGAAAAAGAAAAAACTATAGTGTTTGTCATTTACCATTACTTATTCGGACTATAGTGGATTTAATTTTCCCAGAAGAGTTCCTTGTTCCATGCACGGTCTGTGTGTATCATAAAAAACCTCAGGGAACCATTCTGAGTTCACTCCCATCATGAAACGGACATGTTATGTGCCTTGAAAAGTGGACGTCCAATTTTGCCAGTTGAAGTTTAAGTTTTGGTTTTTGGCTAAAAATATAATAGTTACCCCTTTTTCTTTGATGTATTCAATCTGATGTGAATGCAACGAGTCTTTTGCCTATATTGAGGTTCTAAATGTTGTTGTTGTTGTTGTTTAGCCGATCAGCCCACCCTGATCGAGCAAGCTGGCGGCACACAGGTAACCGATCGCCCTCTCCGGAGTGGACCAGAGGTTCAGCGCACTAGTGATGTTGTGTTGTGTTCGTTGTTGTGCTAGAGCGGTACAGTCTGTCATAATGTGTTCAATTGTTTGTGGTGTGTCCTGGCACAGGTGGCAGGTGTCGTCTATGGAGTTGTCTAGTCTGTGTTTATATGTCCATAAGTTGGGGTGATGTCTACATCGGAATCGTGCTAAGTTAACACGATCCGATCTGCTCAGGCTGATCTCTGACCTGTTAATTGGTGGCGGCTTCGCACGTTCGACCGCATTCGGACCGAGTCGTGTCAGTGCTTTGTGGGTTAGGTGTGGTGTGTGTATGTGTTTTCTGTACTGTGTGATGTCTGTTGGGCGTGGTATGGAATGGAGTATTTGGTTATAATGTCTCTCTGGTGTTACCTTAATGGTGCGAGGTGTTGGTGCATGATTGTACATGTAGTGGCAAGGGTGTTGTGGGTTAGTTGTCGCTGCTGCCATGAATTGTGTTCCCCTCATGTCTAAATGTTCCCTAACTTTCAGTATTTTTGTTTCTGTGTGCAGGTGTTCTATTGGTGTTGTTTGAGTGCATCCTGTAATGATACGAAGTGCGTTGTTTTGTATTGTTTGTAAGTGTTTATGTGTGTGTTTGAGATAATGGGTGCCCAGCATGGGCTAGCATAGTCCATAACTGAGCGAATATATTGTTTGTATATTAGTGATGTTGTTTCCTGCTGGTGTCCAAAGTTTGTGCCTGTTAGTACCCTAAGCGTGTTAAGTCTTGACGTACATTTGTTTTTAATGTCCTGAATGTGGTTTGGAAAATAATGATGTGTTGTATGTGACCCCAAGTATTTTGGTCCTGTGAGTGTGTGGAATGTTGATGTTGTTTAGTGTAAGCTGTGGAATTACCTGGTGTTCTTTTGTGTTGCTTGTAAGCAAGGTGATGGTTGATTTTGTGGGCACTACTTTGAGTCTATTGTGTGTGAGCCAATCTTGTATACTGTTTATGTATGTTTGTAGGTTATTTGTAGCGGTGTCGATGTTGTTGTGGGTGGATGTTAGAGTGATGTCATCTGCATATGATGATAAGGTAAGCTTGTTATCTATGGGTGTTGGAATGTCATGCATGTATAGTTGAAGAGTGTTGGTGAGAGAACAGAGCCTTGAGGGACCCCGTTCGGAAAAGCTTGTTTTTGGATGACTTGCCATTAAATGTGACATGTATCTTCCTGAGAGATAGTTGCTCAGACACCTTTTGGTGTTATTGTGCATGTTTGTGTTGAGTATTTTGTTTATGAGAGGGAAGTGTGGGATAGCATCAAATGCTTTACTAATGTCTATTGTTGCTAATAGTGTACGTTGAGCTGGTCGTCTGGAGTTGATGCCATCCATGATGTGCTGCGTGAGGTTAGTGAGTAATGTCGTGGTTGAGTGGTGAGGTCTGAATCCATGTTGAGTAGGCTAGTGGAATGTGTGGGTTTGTGATTTGTAGGTTCATTTAGGTTCATTCATCTAAATGTAGCGGAGCTAGGCTGCTTTAAACCCTAGATCCTGTCCCAAAGCTGAATCCTACCTGCTTTGCAAATAGCTGGTGAGGGAAGCTATATTTTTGGGACCTCTTTGCGAGTGACCCGTTGCTCACGTCGGGCTAACATCATGAAAAAGAAAAACTATTGGTTTGTCATTTACTATTACTTATTCGAACTACAGTGGATTTAATTTTCCCAGAAGAGTTCCTTGTTCCACGCACGGTGTTGTGTATCATATATATATATATATATATATATATATATATATATATATATATGCAACTCACAAGGAAAAAGAAAAATGATTCCAAGGTCTTTCGTGTATTCAGAAGTACACCTCGTCAGGGAATGACGAGGTGTACTTCTGAATACACGAAAGGTCATGGAATCATTTTTCTTTTTCCTTGTGGGTTTGCATCATTCATTCATTTCAGTGTTTAAGTGTGAAATTCATCCATATATATATATATATACTGTGTATATATATATAATAATCCGTAATAAATGCGGTGAATTAGACAATGCTTTGACACTGCAAGTAACCCACAGACCAACATTGTTCCCATCTGACACGCGAGAAATGAAAGTAGCCCTTGTCCTCACCATTCTCCAGGAGGGGTGCTCGCTTTTGCAGGAGTTGCTCCTGACGAAGAAGCCATCTTGGAGAGCATAACGCTCTACGAATAAAAAGCACAAGTCCCCAAGCAGTTTTTCCTCGGAATACTCCTTTCAGTTATGTCTACTTTTGAATAGAATTGTAAAACCTTCTCAATTAATGTTGTAATTATATTTATACACATAGTTAAACAATGCATTATAATTATTCGCCGTTCTACAAGTATACTTATGTTGGTAATGGTATACTCTCATTTCTTAAGTTTTACCCGTTTAACTTACATAAACGGAATCGCATTGTTTACAACCGATAGAAGAGAGACAACCAACTGCATCATATGGGTTACTTTTTATCATTTTATGGGTGGAGGAGGACAAGATTTAATAGTATTTTTACATTTTTTTAATTCCAATTGTTTGAGTGAAGTCAGAAGGCGTTTAAAATTCACGTAGTAAGGGAAGCTAAAGATATTTTTAGGATGAAATTTCTCGTTATGTTGCTCCATTTCTAGAAAACTGTTTAAGCAAAGTTAAAAATGAGAAGGTATTATAATAGTATAATTAAAATTTTGATTGAATATGTACTGTTCAAAGATATTTGGTTTGTAAAGGTTGTTTAACCTCGCTCGTAACAGCAAAGGTCACGTGGCGGGGGTGACCTACGTCTTTACGCGCGACCCGAACCACGGGTCACTACATCATCTGAACATGGAAGAGAGTCACCCATCCAGCTACTAAACAGACCAAACGTGGTTTAACTCGATGATCTAACTGGAAGCGGCGTTGCTACGCGGCCCTGACATCGAAGAACGAAGTGTGCGTGTATTTATAAATTCAGGCATCGTAAAATCGATTGAAAAACTCCTTTTCGCGTCTGAATGAGTTTCAAACTGGTTTCCAAAAATTTATACTGATTGTCATGGTTACCACTCGACAAAGGCTGCTTCAATTATTGTCATTTCCTCGCTGTTGGTGTTTGTTGTTGTTGTTGTTGTGCTAAAAGAAAAAAGGAATCTAACTTTTGAATAAAAACAGAATGGTAAAATCTACTTGAATGAAACCAAAGATTAAACATAAGATGAAAACCTGACGATATTTTGCCTTATTTATCTTTTCAAAATCATTTAACGTAACTAAATTTTATCTAACCTAACCTAAACTATTTTACCTTCATTTACAAAGGCCACTATGAAAAATTTACAAAATCAAACTAAAATTGAAAATATTTCCGTACGCCATTTCGAAAAACATTCTACTCTAATTTTTGTTCTCTCTCGTTTAAAATTTAATACTCCCTTAATTGATGAATATACACAGTAAATATTATATTATATAGTAATAAAAAAGTTAATTTGTTGACTATGTTTTTCCAGCAAATAATTTAATTCTTCCAAACACTAAATGGCGAAACGAAACTGCTCACAGAAAAGTGGGCGGAGTTACGAAAAGAAAAAGTTAATTCTGCTATTTTTTAATTATTTTAATCAACTTAAAATTACCTAACTCAATATTATCTAAGCTATTTTAACCTAACCTGCCATAACCTAACCTAACGAATAGGTGTGTCAAAAATCTGACATGTCGGTCTCTGTAAGTGTTGAGAACGGGCAAAATGGTAGAGCTCCATTTCAATGTCCCACGTCATCGTCCGTTTCATAAAAAAAAAAAAAATTCAAACTCATTCAAACAGTATTTCCTATAAATATTTCAAACTGTAGACGAGTTAATCCCAGACTTTGATTCTGTGCGCATGTTCTGGGTTTCTTTTGTAGGGTACAGTATTTTTAATCCGATTTATTTCGCTGGATAAAAGCTCAAAAGTTTTAAAATAAATAAATGTCCTGTCTTTGTATATTGGTTCCATTTTTAGTGGCAAGATTTCAGTCTGTACTTAATTTTAAAATGTTATATATATATATATATATATATATATATATATATATACACCTTGTTAACCTTGTTTGGGTTCCGTCCGTTGGTCTTTCTTCACATGAAGGTCAAGCTGGTGGCCCCGCCTCTAGTCCTGGCTTGGTAGAGGAGCGAGTTGCTTTCTTTCGCTCTCCATCGTACATAGCCAGGTACACCCGGCTCATCTGGTACCGTCCTGAACCAGGCATCTAGTCTTCTCTTGAAGACTTCAACTTTGACCCCTGTAATGTTTTCTGAGGTCCTTTGGAAGCTGGTTGAAAATTCTTGGCCCCCTGACAACCAAGCTATTTTCCTTCAGAGTTGAGGAGTCCCTTGTTGGGCCTTTAATTTGGGAACACTACACATTCTGCCTTTCCTATTTTCCAGCGTTGTCTGGATGGTACTTGGTTTTTGTTTGAGGTTTGGTACCAGTTTTTCGATAATTTTCCATATGTAGATTATGGTATACCTCTCTCTTCGTTCCAGGGAGTACAGATTTGTTTGCGTAGTCTTTCCCAGTAGTTGAGTTCTTTGCAGACATCAATCTTGACTGTGAAATGTCTCTGCATTTCTTCTAGTTTATTAATTTCTTCCTTTTTTAATATGGGGACGTCAAAACTGAGCAGTATTCAAGTTTTGGTATGATCAGTGTTCTCGGCAGAGGAATCATTACTGTCTTGTCCCTTCTTTAGAACGTTCTTAGTACCTGTCCGCGACTCTTTTTGCTTTGTTTATTGCTATCTGATTTTGTGTCTCGAATTTGGCATCATCGGTCATTATTACTCCCAAGTCGACCGCTTTCGTGCTTCTCTGAATTTCTTGCCTATCTGGAGCATAATATGCAGTCTTTTTAAGTTCCTCATTTCTACCATATCTCAAGAGCTGAAATTTCTCGGTGTTAAATGTCATATTGTTGTCTTCTGACCATTTGTATATTTTGTTTGTGTCTCTCTGCAAGGCCTCTACTTCGTTTGCATCACTGATTTTTCTGCTGATTTTTGTATCGTCCGCAAATGATGTTACTATACTGTTGCTGTTTACTCCGCTGTCTATGTCTGTTAGCATGATAATGAACAGGAGTGGGGCCAGCACTGTACCTTGTGGTACTGAGCTGCGTAGTTCTGATTCTGATGATGATACACCTTGAATTTTGATCACCTGTAGTCGAGTTCTGAGGAGTTGTAGATCTTTTCCTACTTTGCCTGTTATTCCCATATGTTTCATTTTATGTGCTATTATACCATGATCGCATCTGTCGAAAGCTTTAGCAAAATCCGTGTATATGACGTTATAGTTTTCATTGCCTTCAAGTGCATCTAGGATATTGTTATAATGCTCTATAAGTTGTCATAGGCATGATCTTCCTGATCGGAATCCGTGTTGATTTTCGTTGAATCTTTCCAATGTCTCCAAGAAGTCATAGATTTTCTCTCTGACTATTCTTTCAAAATTTTGGTGAGGTGGGACGTCAAGGACGCTGGTCTATAGTTCTTTGCTTGAGATCTATCTCCTCCTTTGTATATATAGGGATGATGTTTGTTTTCAAGATGCTCGGTATTTCCCCAGTGTCTAGGGATCTTCTCCATATCCATTATAAGGGTGTAGCTATTTCATTTTCACAGTTTTTTAATTAATAGTGCGTTCCATTTGTCCGGACCTGCAGCTGAATGTGATTTCACTTGTCCTACAGCTGTCGCTACATCTTCTGGGGTAAAATCAAAGTCTGTTATACATTCTCCTTGCAATTTCTCTTTGAAGAATGCATCTATGTCAGGTATCGCTGTCACTTTTTGGGGTACTGAATACCGATTCATACTGGGCTCTCAATGTTTCAGATATTTCTTTTAGATCGTCTGTTAGTTCATTATTTCCTTTCCTTAAGGCTTGATAGTAGCGCGCGTTTTTGTTTTCCTTTTCGCATAGCTGTAGAAGTACAGGGTGTCCGGAATTATTTGTATAATTTTTGGCTGTTATTAAAAGTCAACTATGAAGTGTAGAAATTCCAGTTTGTCCCATTTTACAGAGAATCTCATTAAGTTTTTTCTGATACCAAGTTTTGACAAGTTTTTTAGAATTCCAGTGTGTCCGAACATTATCTGTACATTTCATCTTTTAATAAAATTCTTGATAACACACGTAAAATTCTTAAACAATTATTTAGAATCTGTATTTTCAAAAGTTTCTTTTATTAAAGTAACGTTGTTACAAACATTCGATATGTGCACCATTAGTGATTCGCAAAACATCCAATCGATACTCCAAATGTTGCCATGTACGCTGCAGCATATCCACATCAATTCGCTCAATAGCAGCTGTGATTCTTGCTTTTAAATCATCTCATCAATGTCTGTCACCCACGTACATTTCTAAAAAACTTGTCAAAACGTGGTATCAGAAAATACTTAATGAGATTCTCTGTAAAATGGGACAACACTGGAATTTCTACACTTCATGGTTGACTTTTAATAACAGCCAAAAATTGTACAGATAATTCTCGGACACCCGGTATTTTGGATTTTCCTTTATTCCTTCTCCGCCTTTTCCTCTTCCCTCTCTGTATGGCCCTTTATCAGAGTTTGTATTTTCCTATCGATTCTCTCCAGTTTTTTTTTTTTTTTAATTTCTTTCCTGGCATTGTTGTCTCCGCAATTAGCTAACTTCGTCGCTACTCTCTTTCTTTTGCGGAATATTCTTCTCTTTTGCCTCTCTAGCCAGTTCCTCTTTCCTTTGGCTGTGCTTTCGGAGCATATTTTTCCAAAATTCTCAGCGTCTTTTCTTCCAAGGTTGTTAGCATTTCCTCAGTTGTTTTGTTCTCGAAAACTGTTCTCCATTCTATTTGGACCATGCGTGATCTGATTTCTTCCCAATTTATGGTCTTGGAGTTTAAGTTAAAAGCCCCAAATTTGCTTCTTCCTTCCGTATGTGTATTGTCTTTTAAAGGTATCTCTATATTTGTTGATAACTCGATTATATTGTGGTCTGAGATAATAGTCGGAGTTATTTTTATATCCACAATAAAATTCGTGTTATTTGTGAATACCAGATCTAAGCAGTTATTTTTCATGGTATTTTCTGTTATCTCCTGTGTCAGCATAAACTCTTTTGCGAGAACCATCAGCATTCTTGCTTGCTCCTCTCTTGTGCCACCCGCCTCCTTATCTTGCTGTATAAATATATTTCTACCAACCTTTTTGTATTTTATAAATGGGAAATGAAAATCGCCACAGAGTATTATATTAGGGGATGGGGAGTTTACTGGACTTTATTAGGGTTCTGATATCCTCAATGGCAGCCAAAAAGTTTTCATTTGGAGAGTTTGGAGGTCTATAGATGACTATCAGTACGACGTTTAGTTTCTTTATTTTCACTGCAAGTGTTTCCACGAAACTGTTGGATTTACTTATTATATATATAAAATTTTGGCTGTATACATTGATAACTGTTTCCAATTAGGTTTCTGTTCCTAATTTAGAATCTATTTGTTAACAACCTTATTTGATTAAAATGTGTAAATTTAGTAACCTATCGTAGGCGTGACACCTAATAAAATTTCCTCCGGCATGGTGTTTCGCCCGTATGCAAAGTTCAAAAAAGTCAGCGTCGTCTGGAAATTGCTTTGGGAGATTTGTCTGTGAAATCCTCTTAAAACGAGTGTAGCGAACAAATACGATATTCATTTATAATTTTGCCTTCTCATTCATTCTTGTGTGAAGTGCTTTTCTGCGAAATAAAACTGTATTTAGGAACGCCGTCGTTCTTATTCTTCCACGAACTTGAATTGCTCTCTTTTCAATGCATCGATAAAAGAGGGAGCACCCACACAGTCAGCCATTTTGTGAAATTGAGGGGGCATCCAATTGTTCGTGAAGAAACACGCAGTCAGATGGAATCAGCCTCAAGTTGGAGGAAAGAAACTTCATTAATGGTATAAACTTGCGTTGTCGGAGCAACGAAGAGACATATTGAGTCCATACCAATAGGTTTCGGAAAGGAAAGGGACTCACGATATATATATATATATATATATATATTACAACTGAGAATGGTCCCCTGAGAAACTTTTATGTTACACACAGACCGTGCATGGAACAAAGAACTCTTCTGGGAAAATTAAATCCACTATAGTCCGAATAAGTAAGGGCAAATGACAAATAGTACAGTGGCGACTCGTGGTATAAATGTATTGGGGTGCGATTTCATAAAATTTATAATTTTTAGAATTCTAGTACATAAACAATCACATGGTGCTTCCGTACGGTACTTATATGTCAAAAGAAGCCATAAATTTGTATTAAAAAAATATTTTAATAAAATATAAAAATAATTGTTGAATAAATTTGACTATAATAAATTTGACTATAATAAATTTGACTATAATAATGTACCACTGTACGACAACACGGACTCACAATAGGCTAGTGCGAATCCAACTGCCGCTCACAAGAGTACTGTACTTGTATTAACATATGCGGCTATGCCAGACGTACAATTCTAGTTAATTACAAATAAGTAATAATTTTAATAAAATACATATAAATGGCTTATATCATTATTACTGAAGTAACTATTAGTAAAAATAAAGTTATTATAAAAAAAATTCGCGATTGTACTTATATTTTCATTACAACAGTAAAATATAATTTATATTTACTTGAGCGAAAAATCTATCGCTCCATTTGGCTGCAATATTATTTTGTATTCAAACAGCGGTACGCTGTTTGAAGCTATGCTATAAGTTTAGAATATTATGTACTACATGAAGGCTTACTCAAAATGCCTCATGAATCATGATATGCCACATGAATTTTTAAAATATATTTCAAGAATATTTATTTTAATATCTTAAAATTAATATATTTTTTATCTGTTAAATTAATATTTATCGTTTCAAGCAAGGGGGAGCGACCGCTCCATCGCTCCTATACGCCAGTCGCCACTGAGTCAAATACTATAGTTTTTTTTCACGATGGAAGACCAACGTAACATCGTAAAACACATCTGGACATTTATACAACTATAGGGTATTTTTAATAAAAATTTCGCAAAGATCATTCTACTATGTACTAAACCCCGTAGATAACCGCACATTGACTGGAGCTTTACATTAGCCCTAAGTCCGGGTATTATGGATTTATCTATTTCGTTCACAATCCACTTTTCTCTCTTCATATTTTTTCTTATTTTATTAAAATCTTAATTAGACTAACGCTTTATTCTCATTCATTAATATGAAAATAATTGGCTTTACGTCAAGGATACTCTGTCTCAAAGTATAATCTCGAGCTGTTATGGCTTCTGAGAGAGGTTTGTACTGTATCTGGAGAAAAGAATAAGGATATTTATCATAAAATTCATAAACTATCATCTAATTAGGGATGTACAGTGTACATTAGAACAAAAAGCCTACAATGGTTTCTAAGAAAAAATTCAATTTGGATAATTAATTACGATAATTGAATTAACAAAACATGAGAAAAATGTAAATTATTTTCTTTGTAAAATAATTTCAATTTTCACTGGATTCATTTCTCCTCTTTGGATAATAATAATAATAATAATAATAATAAATAATAATAATAATCATAATAATAATAATAATAAAAAAAATATACTCAGGAACTAATTCATAGTCAATAACATAAAACACAATTTTATTACAACATTAAAGGTTATATGGTTTTATACTACTACAAAAAAGAGATGTATGATCTGAATAAAAATGATCGCTTTTGATCATTTACAAATGTAAACGAATCAAACAGAATACGGCAAAATGTTCCTTAAAGGAGACGTTTCTTTCACATTCTAGTTTGCAGTGTTCATTAAATTCATCTAGTAAAACACGCAGAATGTATATTAAAAACGTTTATACAATGGTTACCTTTTATGTCTGCGATGCAAAAGGAATTTACGTCTTGCTCTAGATTAAATACAATACATAAAAGCTACTTGGAATCCATTAATTGTTTAAAAAGTTTGGTTTAAAATGTGATAAAGTAATTACAACCTCATATACCGTGTATATATATATATATATATATATATTATATATATATATATATATATATATATATATATATATATATTAGACTAGTCCAACCTATAAGGGTGAATTTTCAAATTTATTATTTTTGATATGGTACCCCTGGATATTGTGAAGAATGGTTAAAGAATTATAAATACCAATTTTAATGCAAATCGGATAATATATATTTAGAGGTGCCGCACGGAGGTCAAACATTTCATTTTATTCTCCAATCGGATTATTTATATTAATATTTTTTACCCCTGAGGTAGCTGTTATCGGTGCGTTTTTTTTAATGTGGTATCCCCTATAGGCCTAATCCACAGTCCTCTAATTTTGTTTCTATTCCATTTATTTCCTTTATCTAAGTCCCTCTTTTATTGTAGATTTTTTTACGTTTGGAAAACGCTTACGGTGCTGCTCTACAATTTGTAGAAGATACTGTTGTTCTTCACTTTTCGTAAGATGGCCACTGAAGTTCTTAAAGCAACACCTCTCTCAGCGTTGTCATTTACAACATTCATATTTTTTACATAATTGTTAGCAGCTTTGTAGTTATCATTAGCATTCCAATCAGCAGGATCTCTGACCAAAAAGTCCATTGGCAATGCTAATTTTGTGAAGAAGTTGCGAGTTGTTGAACTGACGAAGCTAGCTAGTGTTTTGTCTTGTAGGTTAGGATCATTCACATTCAAATTTATCCGTTTAGGAGGATTTTGAGAGCCATTCACATCCAGCGCCTTCACCATTTCTCGCTTGACTTCCAGTGACGTTTCTTCATCAAAAAAAGAAAGTCCGATGAGCTCTTCATTCAAATACCAGAGATGGCGAGAGAGCGCTTTAGATGCATCTACAGATATTTCTTTATCATCGTAGGATTGAAGTTTCTTGAGAAGAGATAGGTCATTAGCTGGTGCAGAGGAAGCAATGGGTGCTAAAAACCATTCATTTACGTAGCATCGAACAGCATATAATGCAAAACGTTGCATCCCTTCTAGTTCATGTCTAGTGACTTCCATTTGTTTGTGGAAAAGACAAATTTTTATTGCATATATCACTCGCGCCATCCATCGCACACGGTGCAACGCTCCGGGTTGATGGAATTTAATGCCATCAAAAGGAACATCTCCAAGGTATATGATTGTCAAATCTAAGAGTTCTGGGTAATCTGCTGGAGGTTGTAATTTAGTCAAATGTTGCTTGCAATTTTCAATTATACTGGGCTTTTCCGGTACATCGATTTGAACAATTTCAAACTTGTTTGTGTCAAAAGTCTTCCATTTATTTTTAAGACGCTTAAATAACAAGATGCTTAAATAACAAGATATCCGGACCACCAGTGGCAGTGCCGTGACATTTGTCAAAGACAGATGCTATTACTATTTCGAGAATGTGATGTCGACAAGCTAGTCCGAGGAGCGGCCGTTCAAGTATGCTTTCAATAAGAGTACATGCTCCTTTTTTATCGCCAGTGTTGCTTACAGTTGTGTCAAAGCACATTGCCTGCACACAATCTCGTAGCCCCCAGTCATCCAAAGCTTCGACCACAGCACCTGCAATATTTTTTCCTGTGCCAGATTTAAGTTTAGGTACTGAGAGAAGCTTAGATTTTCCTCAGCCTGATACAATAATTGGAAGTCTATCCACACTATCATCACCAGTAAGATCTTGGATAAGCTTTCCATCCCAATGAACTGTTAGAGGAATATCAGTTTCAAATGATTGCTTGATGTCATCCGTAATTTGCTGACGAACTGATATTCGTTTTCTTCATATTGAACTTCTACTCAGAACAATATCATCAATTTCATATCCAAGAGAAGATGCAGTAGCTGCTACTACTGATACTGCTTGGCAATCACTTAATTTGTTTCTGTCCAGTGCCATTGCTAATTCTGTTGATACAACCATTGCTGGTTTATGACTACCAAGTTTCTCCTTCTTTATGGTAACTGGTGTACTTGATGTACTTGGCTCTTCCTCGGAGGAACTACTATTTGACGAAAATTGAGTCACTGTTGTGTTCATTTTCTTTCTCATAGTTTCTTTCTTAACTTGGCATTGAAATGATTCATCTCTAGATCTTCTCTTAGATTGTTTGAGAGCACATATTTTGTCCACACTTCCTATGTAGCCTCTCCTCCCCTTCTCTCGTTGAGCTTGTAAAAAAGCTCTGTCTTCTTCTACTGTCATTTTTTGCAGAGCATTGGCATGGGCGATATCGAATAAATCGTCCAAACATTCTTGAAAAGAAGTTTCTTTATCTATTTGTGTCTGTGAACGTCTAGATTTAGATTTTTGAAGTCCTCTATAATTAAAATACTCCTTTTCTATTTTTTTCGTAACATTGCGATAGTCAGCAGTTGGTATATTTGCCATCTGCCAAAATTTCAATACTTCAGCGCAAACAGCTTTAGATGCATCTTTCAACGTCTTTTTGGCAAGTAGATGATGAAAAATAAGCCGCAGAACGTCACCATAGGATGGGAGCTTTCTTCCACATATTGTCTCAATTGTTTGTCCAATAAGCCATATTTCTGTTGATTTTCTAGTCGCTACTGAACTTGCCATTTTACATCCTATTTGTGCATGATGCCATTTGACACTCTCCTACACTGCTATGATGCTATCATCTCAACACCACAAGTAACATACCTACAGAAGATAACTACTCCACAATCCATATAATATTACTAATTTTTTTTATTTCTGATATATTTGACAGTAGTGCGGCACCCCTAAATATACTTCAAATGAGCTGATATTTTTTCAGAAGTTATTCTTATAAAGGTTCACAATAATTTGACGTACCATGTTATGATTTCAAAAATTTTGTTTTTTTGGCAGTCTAATATATATATATTATATATATATATATATATAATATATATTATATATATATATATATATACATACACGAATTCATATTTCCTTCCGTAATCGACTTAATATACTGTTTGTTTATTGCTGTTGACATTTGTTAGTTTGTTACTGTTGTTTGTATGCAATTACTGATTCAATTTGGCCTCTCCTTGTTAATAAAATCCAATAATTTTAATTAATATGCATACAGGCTGTAGAGCAATGAGGAGGCTGCCATTGGTGAATTTAGGTCTGGGGAATTTTACGTGCATTTTCGCTTAATGAAGAGTCAATAGAAATTTTAAAAATAAAATAACATTAAATGATTATATACCAGGGTTGGGTCGATTAACTTCCAAAATTAACTAGTTAAGTTAAGCTAATTTGAGATTCTTACCAGTTAAATTAAGTTAATGCAAATTTTAAAAATTAACTAGTTAAGATAATTTTGAAAGTTAATCAATTAACTTTTTTTTTTCTTGGAAGTAGTCCGTAGAATCATCATTATAGATAACTAATCAAGATAATGTTAAACCTGTAATTATGCGGGATCACCTTGCGTGTGTAGTTGTCAATGTCTGATAAATTATATGTATTTTTTTGCATATTATACAAGGCAAGACAAGGATAATTGTTTTTTTATAAGCTTTTTATTATTTTTCTGTTAATTCTGTTATTATTTTTCTGTTCAATTAATTGAAAATTAATTAAAGTTATTACTCAATTAATTTGGAGATATTTCAATTAAGTTAAGTTAAACTTTTTTAAAATTTAATTAGTTAAGTTAATTAACTTAAGCGGTTAATCGGCAAAATGTTAATTAACTTAATTGACCCAACCCTGTTATAACTAATACAGTAAATGTTAAAATCTGATTTTTTTTTTAACAAAATAACGTTTTCTAGTATTATCAAAGCCTACCTGTATCTAGTCAGGCCACGCTTGTACAAAATTTGGATCGCCTGAAGATCAGAGCCCCCAACCTTTAATTAGCCTTATAAGGCTAACTAACGAAAATATCACGACCTAACCTAACCAATCGTTAGGTCAACTGTACGAGTGTACGCCCTTGACGATTGGTAGGTTAGGTCGTAATATTTTCGTTAGTTAGCCTTATAAGGCTAATTAAAGAAGGCTGAGGGCCCTGATCTTCGGGTGATCCGAAAATTTCATACTCTTTCGTGAAGTCGAGGAAAAACCAGCGAGACTATATGCAGTATATACCACAAAAATACCACAACCATCAAAATTTCGAGTTTCACATCGAAAACCAGTGAGACCAAATTTGTGAAGCTGTGTTTAAAATCTAAGCGGCTTGCGAGCTTAAAACAATGCGTTCAGAATCGTTTGCATGAAATTGTTTAGGTAACAAAGGTAACATCCACGTCCTATATTCCCCAAGGAAGCGAGTGGTAGGGGGCAGAACCAGGGATACCTTAGCCCGAGTCATTTAAAGACGGGTGGCCGATTCGTCGGACGTAAGTTACGTAAAAAACAAACCGGCCAACTCTATAGGCAACACTGGAGTTCGAACCCACGACTCAGCTAACCGATCGAGCCAGGAGACGCTCATGAAATTATTAACATGGACTCCTTTACGAGTTACTGTATACTGTACTGCGAATGTGGACCGACTAGATATAGCTATTCTTTGGTATTATTATCATTAAACTTAAAATTTATCTTTATACGATTTCGATCAAACTTTCGAAGAAATCATTCGTGTGTGTTTTGCGATTGGTTGAAAATGAGAGCGAAATTGGTTCTCCCACAGTCCCACTGGCTACTGAGACGCGTTGTGAACGAGGCTAGCTCATTAATTTTAAAGCTTATAAGGTCTAAAACATATAAGGAAAAACTTAGAGGCTTAAACTGTAAAGTAGGGAATTGTATTTAATTTTCGTTAATAATAATAATAAAAAATTAATAACAATAATACAGGGTGTCTACAAATCTTATAACATGAAAAATTATCACTTTTTATGACTTTTGCTATAAATTTTTTACTTTTTTATGACTTTTGCTTATATATATATATATATATATATATATATACACACAATTTGCTAACAAATACCAGTGTGCAATAGTAAAAAAAAAAAAAAAAAAAAAATTGATTTTATGACCCAACAGTAAATGTTATTATGTTTTATGACCTTTCAACTTTTAGGACTCTTTTTTTAACTTTTTATGATTTTATGACTGTGTAGACACCCTGTAATAATAACTATAACTTGAATTTATGAAATTTAGGTATAGGCCTACATCCTATAAAAATGTCGACAAGACATAACATCGAACTCTAAAGTCTAACTTAACCTTAACTAAATCTAATTAACCCACAACAAGTTGTCGATTTTATTTCACGTCGATCAGATGTCGGTAGCGTGGCATAAAAAGTTAAAAAATTACCTAAAGATTGTGTATATTTCCGTAATATTTCACTACTAAACTAAGTCCTAACTTAGGCTAAGTTATCCTAAAAGCAAAGGACTCGAAGGGTGTTTTCTGTTAAGTCATTAAATAGTGAAGTTAATCTTGCCTAACTTAACCTATTCAGGACCAACATATCTTTTTCTGACTAAATTTTTTCTTACATTTTTAATATAATTTCTAATGTTCCGCTGTAACAAAAGTGTTACCTCACAAAAAAATTACTCCGCTACGTCTGTAAATTATCACACACTCGACCTCACTTATGCTCAGTTGCCTACACACACACACACACACGTTTCTTCTGATTTTTTTAATCAAGGCTGCACTCACAAATGGGACAAACGAAAACCGAAATTTAAAGTAAAATTCTTTTGTATCCTCCAATGAGATGATCACACACACTGCATTTCAGCTCTAGATTAAAGATGTCTGACCATCTACCAACCTCGTAGCGAGAGATAAAGCCGTTAACCATTTTAGTTTGCTCAGTTCTTCAATTCATTTCGGAAGAAGGTCATTGATACGATGAGTAATAGTTTCAAAGTGGGAGATAATTTTTAAATTCCTATACTTAATATTTTATTTCTGAAGCTAAATTAGGAATTAAGAATTTTGTGGTAGAAAGTAAGACTATAACTGGCTTTTGGAAAGACACTTCATTTTCCTTTAATTAAAGCAAGATAATGTCAGTGCTTTCAAGTAAGGAACCCTCCTCCTACTCTTCATTTTCTCCTAATTAACCAAACCAAAACATAAAATCTTTGCAGACACTCGCGAAAAACGTGAACTCGCACTTGAATCGAACTTAAAGAAACTTAAATTACATTTCTGTTTTCGAATCGTGGGTTTACATATCCTCCTTACCCCTCTACCCACTCACTCAAGCGCGCGCGCGCACACACACACACACACACAAAAAAAAAAGGTTAGAATTTACTATTTTCTTCGTACTTTCAAAAAGGTTGCTCCATTTATTATCGAAGTTTCTTTACGAGGAAACTACGAGTACATTATACATTGGTAAGTACCCAATACGCCGCTAAAGTCTCAAGTTCAAAGGGTAAATAAATATTCTTTACGCAACTTGAAGGCCAAAAAAATCGATGAGAAAGACAAACTCCGATTCTTATTACTTCCTCCTCCTCCACATTTGTTTTTGTTAGCAGAAAATGAACAATTAATAGGATCTTTTTATTTAACTCAATGGCAACCCGAAATGGGAAAAATATATATATATGAGAGAGAGAGAGAGAGAGAGAGAGAGAGAGAGAGAGCAGAAAATTTTCATGAAATAAAATATATACAAGTACTTAAAAACGTTGTTCTTTATTTGTTTATGAGGGTCAAACGATACAAGAGCAATGTTTAAACCTTCCAATTATAAATGTATATAAAATATTAATAATATAAGATATAAACTCGCATTAGATATAGCCATGAGTGACATATAGCTATGGCCAAAAGAGTTGTCACACTAATTTTTTGGCAACGAGAGAGGTATTAATAGAAATTACCTATAACATCATTGCATTTTCGAGAGTGAAAATGAATTTAGTAACGCTTGTCAACATTTGTGAACTTCCTCAAAAAGATTTGGTGTAATTTATCATTTGCTGTATTAGATTTAATACGTCAGACTTTTTCATTTATTGGCAGTTTCTTGCTAAGAATATTTAAACCACAAAGTGGTATGAAATTCGCTACATCAACGGAACATCATTACTCGGTAGTAGCATGCGGGTTTCATTTGACTTCATTAGCCAAACTTAAATGTTTTAGGGTGATGCGACTCCTTTGGCCAAAGCTGTATATTCTGTGATCAGTTTTTCCGATGCTTTCATTCAAAGTCTATTCGGAAAATAGAAGAAAAAGCCTTATAAATTTTTATGTCATTTAAACCTCTCTGACAGTAACTTGAGTCAAAGCACAAAAAAATAAATAAATAGTTTCTAAGGCAGTGGTTCTCAAACTGGGGTACGGGGTATCCCTAGGGGTACGCGAGGGCATCTTAAGGGGTACGCGAAGGAGTCCTGAAAATATAACCCTTTTAATTTTATATACGATTAACAAACGGCCATGAGTCACACGGTCGTAAAGAAAGTAAAAATCCTCCGTCTCTCTCGAAAATCCAGAAAATCCCGCGAAAGAATTCAAGGGGTACGAAAGAAGAAAAAGTTTGAGAACCGCTGTTCATGGTGTTGCGTCTCCTTTGGTCACAGCTATAGGTTGGACCTTATACAGGGTGCTTGAGAAATATCGGAAATAAGAAAAACATATCTTTTAAATAAAGTGACTTGAGCATAAATACTTTGCGACAGCTAGTAGCCAGACTCACCAAGTTTAAGAAACCCCATTCACACTATTGTCAACAATACAACAGGGAAAAATTTTCTAACACACGATGCAACGCCACCTGCTTCAGGCAAAAATGTGCGTACGTATCTGGACGGACGATTCCAAGATCGTTCGTTGTATTGGAAGAGGTGGCCCTATTGACTCCCCCCCCCCCCCGACTCCCCAACGCCACCTGACTGACCTATACGATGTAAAGGGTGGCAAACAATGAAATGATTGCCCCCCCTCCCTGCACAGAGATGAAACTAATAGAGGTACAAAAAAAACTGATTGTTGCATCTCATCTTTTAGACAATTTAATTCTACGTCTAAACAAAACCACTCAATAGTTGGTGTTGCCTCCTTGTGCTTGGCGGACGGCTTCAAGTCGGCAAGGGTAGGAGGCAGGGTTGGTACCCAAAAACCCAAACCCAAAAACCCAAGACCAAAAACCCAGCACAAACCCAACCTAAAAACCCACATCAATTTACTTCTCATAAACTTATTCTTAACTTGGTATTTTTTATAATATGGTTATGCAGTCTTATATATTAACAACTATAAACTATAATTAATGTGATAAGGCCAATATAAACTAAAATTTCCAGAAACTATTTATTTGACATGTTTCATTATGAACCTTATATCTAATACTGTATCTAATTTATCTATCTTCTAATTGGCTACCTATATCTAAAAATAAATCATGTTTCTTTTCAGCTTTATAATTTAAATAATGTAAGTGGTACCTAATATTGATTATTGATCAGTATGTTCAGCATCTTTTGACCTTAGGTGGCGGTAGATTCGAACCAACATTTCTGCCTTTTCTTTCCCTAACCTATTTCGCATTTTACTCCATACCAAGCCAAACGTTGAAAAAAATCTTTCCAATGATCCGGAACTGGCCGGACAACTATGAATAGATCTCATAAATTTAGCAAAACCTAATGGTAACCTGGTCTCTTTTTTTTCTTTCATTTCAACAATTTTCCACCAATTACGAGCTGATGTAGAGCTCACTATACTATCTTTGAATAAATGAGGAGGAAAAATTAGTGCGTCTTTTAAGCGGAATGCATAATATCCTGCCATGTATTCTGAATTTATTTCAATCAGCCATTCTTCAGCCTCTTCTTCTTGAACTCTATTCAGTTTTTGTCCTGAAAAATAATAGAACTGTGTGGAAACAAAAATAAAGCTAATATAGATTAAATAATTTATGTTATGGTATCTAATTTATGCTAATTGTTATCTAATATGGCAACGAGTTTCTTGCTTATATTGAGGTTCTGAATGTATGATAGTAGGCTAGGTATAAGCTGTACCCTAGATCCTGTCCCAAAGCTGGATCCTATCTGCTTTGCAGATAGCTGGTGAGGGAAGCTATATTTTGGGCCTCTTTGCGAGTAACCCGGTGCCCACGTTGAGCTTTCCATCATGAAAAAGAAAAAAACTATAGTATTTGTCATTTATCATTACTTATTCGAACTATAGTGGATGTCATTTCCCAGAAGAGTTCCTTGTTCCATGCACGGTCTGTGTTTAACATACAAACATACATACATACATACATACATATATATATTTCAAACTTAGTAACTTTCATTTACAAAAAAGTGAAACCTATAGGAACTGTCAAAAACAATTACTAGATGCAGAAATTAAATTTAAGAAAAGGCTCAGTAATGAATGTAATCGGGATCTTAATCGGTCTACTTGTGATTTTAAGTCTCTGGTGTCTGGTATAGATTCAACACATCTTTTGAACGTCATTCAGACGGGCAATTTGAAATGTATTGCAAGGGTGAATTTTGTTCAGAACAGGAAACTCCAAAAATTAGGATATAATACGAGTAATAATCTAGCAGCTAATGATCTCATCTTTAATTATTCTTCCAAAGTTCTCAGTGATATTCAAAAATCTGCCCTTTGTAAAGGCCTGAAATTCTCTCTTACTCCAAAGAAACTTAATTTTTACAATTATTTCCTCAACTTTGAGTTATTTTTAAGGACCTTTTTAAACATTCATTCTTTGACCCACATAGTAAAGGTTTTAACTTTTTATCTAATAATTTACGTAATTTAGCTTTTACTTCATTTTATGCTTTTAACCCTTATGGCAATAGATCTAATATGGAGGTGGAAGAGTTTCAAAGTCTAAGAAATCTGTCTTTGGACAAGTCATTGGTATTACAAGACCAGACAAAGGCAATGGCGTTGTTCTTTTGGACAGGAATGTTTATGTCGATAAAATGTTAGATATTTTAAATGATGCAACTAGATTTACTAAAGTAACTGGTGACATTTTTGCTTTAATTTTAAAACAGGAAGATAAAATTAATAGGTATCTTAGAAAACTTAAATCTAATAATATAATCTCAGACACGGTTTTTGCTAAATTATTTGTTTCTGGATCCAGCCCAGGCATTATGTATGGACTCCATAAAATACACAAACCTAATTGTCCCCTTAGACCAATTTTATCGGCTCTAGGAACTTTTAGTTATAACCTTTCAAAATTCTTGGTTCCCATACTATCACCTATAACTTATAATTTGTATACAGCACGGGATTCTTTTTCTTTCGTTAGAGAAATTACCTCATTAAATAATAATTCTTACACAATGGCTAGCTTCGATGTAAAATCTTTATTTACCAATGTGCCTGTTGCAGAAACTATTGATATATGTATTGACAATCTTTTTAATAATACTGATACTGTGCAGGGTTTTAATAGAGGCCAAATGAAAGAACTACTAAAATTTTCCGTGGAAGACCTTATATTTATATTCAACGGTGAATATTTTAAACAGACTGAAGGTGTTCAAATGGGTCTGCCTCTTGGTCCCACCTTAGCTAACGCGTTTCTGCGTCATCATGAAGTCAAATGGTTGAATGAGTGTCCTTCCAACTTTAAACGGTTTTTTTATAGAAGATATATTGATGACACTTTTCTCCTGTTTAAATCACCAGACCATATCCCTTTGTTTCGCAATTACCTTAATTCTAAGCACCCTAACATTCAATTTACTTCAGAAGTTGAATCTAATAGCTCTCTGTCCTTTTTGGACATTAAGATAATAAAAACTAATTCCTCTTTTGAAACTTCCGTTTACCGAAAGCCGACATTCACCAATCTTACTACGAACTTTTCTTCCTTTATCCCTTTAGGTTTCAAACGAAATTTAATCTCGACTCTGACCAATAGAGCTTTCAATATCTGTTCAGATTACTTCAAACTACACGATGAACTAGATTTCATCCGAAAACTCCTTGCCAAGAATAGTTTCCCTTCTAGACTGGTGGAGACTACAATAGGCAGAACCTTAAATAGACTAATAAGCCCTACAACTAGAGACTTAATTACAGTCCCCAAAGATATCCTGTATTTCACTTTGCCCTATATGGGAACCTCAAGTTTCAACATTAGAAACAAACTTTTAAAATTGCTCAAGGAATTCTACCCACAACTGTGTATAAAAATTATATTCACCCCGTCTAAATCGATTTACCATTTATTTAAATACAAGGATGTTATTCCTACACTTCTTAAGTCATCTATAGTTTATCAATACAAGTGTGACCACTGTATGGGGTCATATATAGGTAAAACTAAAAGACATTTAAAATCTCGTATTTACAAACATCTCGGTAAATCGGTCCGTACAAATTTACCCCTTGGCAAACCACCTAATTCTCTCATACGTAATCACTCGCACAACAATAACCACCCAATTTCACAGTCTAATTTCACCGTACTTGCTGCCGGAAGCTCTGACCTTAAGCTTAAAATTATGGAGTCTCTGTTTATTTATAAACTAAAACCAGACCTAAATTCTGACGAATCATCGATAGATCTGCTATGTTTTGGTTAAGCTCTGAAGATGGAATTAGTGCATTCCGAAACGTTGGTACTATTAAACCTTGAAGG
>JAJOZX010003876.1:65000-275000 GCA_023014485.1 Bathynomus jamesi
CAATTTGAAAATTTCCCCCCTCACCGTCCTTCATGGCGGTCCTCCACCGTCCTTCATGGAGGTCCTCCACCGTCCTTCATGGCGGTCCCTCCTTCATGGTCCTTCAAAAAAAAAAAAAATTTAAAAATAAATTTAAAAAAATTAAATTTAAAAAATTAAATTTAAAAAAATAAATTTTAAAAATGATTCGTCTTCACCTTCCTTCAAAAAAATTTAAGAAAGGATTGAGCCTCTCCTCCTTCAAAAAAGTTCTTTCATGAGGCAAACAAGAACAAACATGAAAAAAACATACATACATTCGAGTACTTTCCGCAAGTTAGAAGACAGTAGAAATGGAAACGAATGAAAGGTTTTAATAGGCCTAACGAGATTGCACATTAACACCCAATTTTCAAATGTTAACAAATTGCGAACAATACATAAATGAAAATCAGAGTGATCATATTTTAAACCTAATACAAGTTCTTTGTTTAAGATCTGCATTATGAAAAATAAAATGAATATTTATCATTTTAATTTAAATAAATTAATTTCTCTCTTTTTTAAGGGAAACTGGCTTATTTTCAAACGAGATGACCTTCAAATACAATATATACATATAGTACACTCATATTTGTTTATTTACTTTTAAATATGTAGTTTTCTGTTATTTACGCTGATATATACCATTACATTCACTTTCACATGCTATCTTCTGGTATGTGAATTAATAATTTTACTATACAGCAAATTTCGTTCTAAAATTGCATATGCTAAAAAGAACATCAAGCTGCGTAACACAGCTTTGAATCTGAAGCATCAATTCTGTTATCCTCCGCTAAACATCCACTTAAATATTATTACTAATATTGATTTATTGTTATTATTACATATATATATGTACACGTGTTAAGAGTATTTAAATTAAATATATTGGTTTCAATTCCCTTCGTAATAAAAGCATCTGGCAACTATACCCCCAATCTTGCTATATATTTCTCTCAGTAATTGTTTTCAGGTTATTTGTTAAGTTTAACTTTCTTCTAAAGACTATTAGCTGCAACTAATCTTGTTATTATTATTATTATCATATATATATATATATATATATATATAACATCCAAATAAGTAGGTTCGGGTAAAGAAAAATTCTTATTAGATGCAATTAAAGAAAACGGGATGTCAAATTTATGTGGGTTGTCATTTTTAAATAGATGCAGCGGGAAATAGGTATTGAAAGTTGAGAGATTTTTCATTAAGAACCTTTCTACTTGTAGTTATAGTTAGGATTACTTTAATTATCATTTCTCTAATTTAACGGCTGTTCACAATTCCTCATAATTCTCATAATAAACGTATTTGTTTTCACACCAGTCAGGCCACTGTTTACATCAATCACACAGAATGTTCATGCTTATTGTTTTTGTCATTAGCTGTACCAATCATGTCTTTACAGACTGAAGCGTACCGTTACACAACGTTTAAAATGTTATAATTAATGCTTTATGATATCAGATCTCGTATAAAAAGCATTATTTTCTGTACAAATGGCCACAAAAATACTTTCAATCCTAATATATGTACGTATAGTATGCAACATACGCCTTTTCACCTGTATTAAAACGTAAAAGTATCATCATGCGATCTTAGTTTCCGCAATGACGTGAGCCCTAACATTTAATTTAAAATTATTTAACAAATCATTCGAGGGAACTGTACATCGATCTCATTAGAACTTCTGACTCATAATAACCCGCTATGCATATTTACAAGAGTCGAATTTAAATAAATAAATAAGTAAATAAATATATATATATATATATATATATATATATATATTATATATATATATATATATATATATATATATACTATATCCCTTACTACACACGCATGCATCTTACACACTACACAGTCTTTTCAAAAAAGGTGTAATTTCAATAGTTTCGGAGATTCGCGATTGGCCCCTCCTTCCTGCCTGCTTCGTATATAGTACCAAGCAAGTCTCCACAGTTTACAGGTTTCCTCATTGTCTAAAATTTATAAAGTTCTCTCTTATTGTTTTCCTTATTGTAACGGACATCACAACCGAATTTAAATAGTATTTAAGTATTATGTCGAGCAACATAGCTAGATAACCCCGCCACAGCCTAGTTTCTTTGCATAATCATGAAACAAGATTATATATATATATATATATATATATATATATATATATATATATATATACACGGCAAAAGTAGTTTGAAGATTTATTCCATCACACGACTGATTATAATTATACACTTTAGAGGAGTTTGCAAATTGCATATAATTAGACAAAAAGTATTAGATCTTATGATGATTTCATGTCATTATCAGCATGCTTCACTGTCCTTTCAGTCATTGTGACCGTAGAACGTACCAGAACTATGGTCTTGACAAACCACAATGTGTTAAATTTAAATATTGACTTATTGTTATTATTACATATATATGTACACGTGTTAAGAGTATTTAAATTAAATATATTGATTTAAATACATTTCGTAATAAGAGCATCTGGTAACTCTACCCCAATTTTGCTATATGAAAATGAAAATGAAAAGGTTTATTGCCAGACTATAGTCCATATGGCAAATATTATTAATACAATGACAGTTCATACACTAAGGGTAGAAATATATACAATTGATTAGAAATAATACTGCACTGTCGAAGTTAAGTGGAGCTACAGACAGACAGACGTTTTCGTACCAAGAAGTCCATAGCTTAGGCCTTAGAGGATAAATGGCAGGACTCATGGATAGCTTGGATGATCGGGTTGGTTGATTTTTTAATTCTTTGCATTAGAATGTGTTGAGCACGTCTTGTTACCTCCGGGAAGCTCGGGACATTGCGGGTAGCAAACATTTGCGAAGCTGAGCATCTCGGGGTAATTTATGTAAGAGTCTAAAAGAACTGTTGTACAGCAAATTTAGGGTACTGCCAGAACCTTTTTTATAATTCACACAGAGCTGCAGACCGTATATATTACTGCAGAAAGTACGAAAGAGTGTGTCTTTAGCTTCACTTGTACAGAAACGAACGCTCCTTATGGTCATATTCGCTTTAGCATACAGGCTTCGAGACTGTTTTCTTATATCCGAGTCATCACTCAAGGAGCTGGTAATAGTTTGACCCAATTACTTAAACTCTTGTACTTCCTCAATTACTTCACCATTCATTTTAAACCTTATGTGAAAAATGCTCTGTATCAATTGGTCCACAATTAACCCACCCCTTATATCCACAGTCTAACTATAGAGTAGATTAAGTCTAGCCTTGTAGGGGTCAGCCTAGAGATTCCGGAAATGGTCCAGAGCGGGCAGATAAATTGAGGTCCACAGTAGGATTCCTCACCAAATTAGGTTAGGGCAATCTACCTTCACCTTTGTTACGCTATGAGTTGATGCTAGGTCTTAGGCCACAATGTAGGCCTAATTTGTCTGACCCAGCTTAATTTACTGCGTTTACTTCTAACTGGGTTAAAAACACAATTAGTCACTTACTACTAGTTATTAGAGACCCTTTTCCCCTTTTGTTTAATTGTTGAGAGCGTACTTGCTGGTGGGGATCTTTTTTCCGTTGTTTGTTCTTCCCCCTTCCCTCGTTCCGTCTTGTAACCCCGTTCCTCGTTTTCGTTCCCCCTTGTCCACCTTTTCGCTGGGCTTTTTCCACCAGCGACCTCTTGGTTTTTTGGTTGGTTGATCGGTAATGTATATCTATTACCGAGCACGCTCTTGTCACACAGTATATAAATACTAGTGTGGAGAATAACTCTGGTGAGCAACCAATTGGTTTCATCCACCCAGTTATTGACATAAAAGGAATTTAATAATTGTTCGATTAACTACCTACCTACTCAGTGAACCATTTTCGTTACATCCCAACTACCCACACATCAGTTTTCCATATACTGGGGGCCCCGGGAGATAAAAATTTTGGTGTCAATGTCACCAATTTTTATGTCTGAGTATAGACTAGCTAACTATTTGACTGTAAATGCCTGTTAATCTGATTAACAGTGACTATCCTCACCATCTCATGGAGAAGATGTAGCATTTAATTAGAAGAGAAAATATACATCCATAAGATGAAACTGTCTATGGTCTTTACCATAAGAAAAGGAAAAGTGAAAGTTAGAAGATAAATTACAATTCCCCAGCATCTATTTTTTGTTGTAAAACTAGTCGCGCCTTTAATGCTGTTTGTCGCTGAGGTCATGTGTCTGTCAATGTTGTAGTAGGATGCGTTACCACTCCTACTGTCAAAGGAATAGTTACTGGAAGTTCAGTGTCTCCAGTTGTTACTGGCGGTGGAGAAGGTTCTCCAAAGTCCATTGTTTTGGGTCCAGGCTCTAAGGGGTACAAAAGAGAAATGTCTCTTGTTGTGTCACCCGTTGAAGTCCTTAATTTGACCACTCTTGTTACCCCGTCTGCCTCTGGTCTGAGTTCTAAAACTCTAGCCAGAGGCCAGTATTGTCTTGGAGTACTGTCATGTATGAGAACAAGGTCCCCTACCTTAATTGTGTCAGACCAATCCTTCTTAGTCATTTGGTTATGTCTCTCCCTTAGACCCATCAAGTACTCAATTTTCCGCTGTTTAATGAAATGAGCTTTAACTCTAGTTAAATGTTGTAACTTAGTCTGGAGCTCATCATGTCGTTGAGTCCAGTTTGGGTCTTCTGAAGAGTCTATATAGTAGTACGGCAGGAGACTAACTTGTTCTCCCCGAATCAAATGATTTGGAGTTAATGGTTCCGGGGTCATTAATGTTGTCACTTACATAAGTGAGTGGTCTATTGTTAATGATGTTCTCAATCTCAGCCAGGAGAGTGAGCAACTCAAACAAGTGTATCTGTTTTTTACCATTTGCTTTCTTCAAGCAGTTCTTTACTGCTTGTATATTCCTCTCCCAGATAGAACCATACCAAGGAGAGGCAACCGGAATATACTTCCACTTTATGTTTGAATTTTGTATATATAATTGTGTGAATTCATTGCTTAACAAATCGTGGATGACTTGTTCACCAGCCTTGAAATATGTAGCATTGTCAGTCCATACTGTCTTGGGTACTAAATATCGTGCACAGAATCTCTTAAAGACAGCAACAAAAGACTCTGCTGTAAGGTCCTCCACAACATCCAGATAAACAGCTCGTGAGGCAGCACATGTAAACAGTACAATGTACATTTTTTGTTCAGTGTCAACCAACCCCACAGTCAATGCTCCTGTATAGTCAATGCCTACAGTCTCAAAGGGTCTGTTGAGAGTAACTCTCTCCTCTGGCAAAGCAGGAGGATTTGGTATCCTATAGGGCCTAGCATGAATACGCCTACATGTGATACACTCACTCAGGACTGTTTTAACAGTGATCCTTCCCTTGGGTATCCAATAAGTTTTTCTTAATGTAGTTAGTGTCTGTGGTACCCCATATGATGTACATCATTGTGTGTGTTTGCCTGATGATTAATGTTGTCAAATAGCTAAATCTAGGTAAAAGGATTGGTTGTTTGCTTTTGTAAGACAGTTTTGATTTGTCTAATCTCCCTTTACACTTTAGATGGCATTCCTCATCTCTGAACAAATTTAGATCCACAACTACTGATGGTACAGGTTCTTTTGTTTGTTTCCCATTAGTCAAGAATTCTAACTCTTTATTGTACTCCTTTTGTCGTGCATGCGCTATCCAGTACTTGGTTGCAACTTCTGTATAATTATGATTGTTTTTATTTAGCTGATTGTTTATTGTAGTTAAACAGTTGTGAGCAAACCTCAAACAGTAAGCTGTGACCCTGACAAGTTTGCTGAAATCAGAATAATGTTCATAATTAGTGATTGGTTCAACCTTTTCATTTGAAAAGATTAAATTTAATGTCAAGTTAACTTGTTCCACAGGCCATTGGTATGTATTACAGAGCCACTTAGGTCCCATGAACCAAGTTTTGTTTGACTTCAACAACTTGTAGGATAAACCTCTGGTCAGAAAGTCTGCTGGATTTTGTTTAGTTGGAACATAGTGAAAGTTTACTTGTAGTCTTTCATTAGCTTCAGCTATTTCTTTTAGCCTATTTCTTGCAAAGATATTCTTACTATTAATGCTAGCATTCCGTATCCAGGCAAGACAAATCTGACTGTCAAGCCAGATGTGGATATCAGTTATGTTCACAACATGGCAAGCATCCTTAAGCAATGAATTGGTTTTAATGGCTAACGCAGCAGCCAATAGTTCCAGTTGAGGTATGGTTCGGGTAGGTTTGAGGGGTGCAACTTTCCCTTTTGCATAAATTAGATGATTTTCTGTAGGACTTACAAGGTATGCACAGTACCCATAAGCATGTGTGCTTGCATCAGCAAACACATGAAGTCTCTGTGGCTTATCCCTAAACCCACAGCACCTTTGAATTTTAATGTTCTGCACTTTTGTTAAATCAGCAGCTAACTTCTTCCAAAATTTTTGCTATCCATTTGTTATTGGATCATCCCACCCAACATTTGTCATCCAAACTTCTTGGAGGAGAATCTTTGATTTTATTGTTGAAGGCAGGAATAGACCCATGGGGTCAAAATTTTTGAAGCCTCTGATAATATTTGTCTTTTAATATTTACTTCCTCATCAAGTTTAAAACCTTTAGTACAGATTGAATCATGACTGATAGAAGATGCGTCCAAATAACAGTTCATACCTAAAGTTTTAACTCTGTCTGATGGATCAGTAAGACCATTATTATCCTTTAAAATCTTTTTGTTTAATTCCTCATCATTTGAAATCCACGCACTAAGTTCAAAGTTACCTTGTTGCATAATGTTTTGAGAGTGTTCATAGACCTCAGATAATTCAGATTTTGTTGTTGTTGAGCCTATTAGATTGTCTACGTAAAAATGTTCCTTGAGGAAATTCATTGTTAAAGAGTTATTAAACTGGTTCAAATGATGTCTAATTGTCATTGCTAATAGGCTAGGTGAGCAATTGGCTCCAAACAACACAACATTAAATCTATAGGTTATGAGCCCTTTATTCAAATCAAATGGATCCCTGAACCATAAGAACCTAAGTTGGTTCTTGTCATATTCATTTTTAGATTTATTCTCAAAATTGCCTTGAAATGGCACTTTGTACGGCATATTTATCTAACCTGAGGAGCCAAGTGAACACCTCTCCTCCTTTCTCTCCTTTCTCTTGGGGGATAACGCCACCTCCAAGTTTCCTTGTTGCACCTACAGCATCCCCCACCCCCCTTTGCTTGGCAATAGTTTTGTGGTGAGACGACCAAAACTATCTAAACAAAAGCCCAAAGACCTAAGGAACATGAAGGGAGTTGCTGTGGACATCTTCAAAAGATGATTAGACGCCTGGCTCAGAACAATCCCCGATGAACGGGACGTACATGGCTATGTGAGGTGGAGAGTACAAGAAAGCACTCGCCCCTCGACCAAGACAGGCCTAGAGGGGACACCAGCCTGACCTTCGTGTGAAGAGAGAACTACGCACGGAACCGCAACGTTGCGTATACACACACATTTTATTCGTGCATTTATCCGTGATTCACTGTCGTCAATTGAATTAACATAACCTACTAATTGTTACCACTGTACACTTAACCGTGATCGTGACATGGTGCTAGCCGTGATTTGAGGGTGTTTACATTTGGGGGTCTCCTCCCGCCATCCCACACAATGCGTCTCAGTCAATGTCTCTCAGCGCAGCCAAAGACAATATTACGGACGATACAAAGATCAGCAGAAAAATCAACGAGTGGTACAAAACTTCAAAATAAATCCAATTACCTTCCAAACAACACAGGACAATAGGAAAGTCAGAATGTGTAGTGTCCCCAAACTAAAGGCCTGACAAGAGACCTCCTCAACACTGAAGGAAATTAGCCTGGTTGTCAGTGGGCCAAGACATTTTAACCAGCTTCACCTTCATGTGAAGAGAGACCGACGCAGAGGGGGGGGGGCACTACCATCGAGTATAGCAATTTAACTTGAAGTAGTAGCATTATTAAATATTTAAATTAAATAGATGATTCTTTCGCAATAAAAATTAGGTGGTAACCTACATCTTAACACATAGCTATCATATCTACAGCTAATTACGCAAAAGTACATTTCTCTTTCATATTGAGTTGCCAGATAGCAATATTATTAAATTAAACCATATATTAATCATCCATTTAAATAGTGTACCACACTATTTAAATGGATGATTAATATATGGTTTAATTTAATTAATATTGCTATCTGGCAACTCAATATGAAAGAGAAATTACGCAAAAGTACATTTCTCTTTCATATTGAGTTGCCAGATAGCAATATTTATTAAATTAAACCATATATTAATCATCCATTTAAATAGTGTACCACACTATTTAAATGGATGATTAATATATGGTTTAAAATAAATATTGCTATCTGGCAACTCAATATGAAAGAGAAATGTACTTTTGCGTAATTAGCTGTAGATATGATAGCTATGTGTTAAGATGTAGGTTACCACCTAATTTTTATTGCGAAAGAATCATCTATTTAATTTAAATATTTAATAATGCTACTACTTCAAGTTAAATTGCTATACTCGATGGTAGTGCCCCCCCCCCCTCTGCGTCGGTCTCTCTTCACATGAAGGTGAAGCTGGTTAAAATGTCTTGGCCCACTGACAACCAGGCTAATTTCCTTCAGTGTTGAGGAGGTCTCTTGTCAGGCCTTTAGTTTGGGGACACTACACATTCTGACTTTCCTATTGTCCTGTGTTGTTTGGAAGGTAATTGGATTTATTTTGAAGTTTTGTACCACTCGTTGATTTTTCTGCTGATCTTTGTATCGTCCGTAATATTGTCTTTGGCTGCGCTGAGAGACATTGACTGAGACGCATTGTGTGGGATGGCGGGAGGAGACCCCCAAATGTAAACACCCTCAAATCACGGCTAGCACCATGTCACGATCACGGTTAAGTGTACAGTGGTAACAATTAGTAGGTTATGTTAATTCAATTGACGACAGTGAATCACGGATAAATGCACGAATAAAATGTGTGTGTATACGCAACGTTGCGGTTCCGTGCGTAGTTCTCTCTTCACACGAAGGTCAGGCTGGTGTCCCCTCTAGGCCTGTCTTGGTCGAGGGGCGAGTGCTTTCTTGTACTCTCCACCTCACATAGCCATGTACGTCCCGTTCATCGGGGATTGTTCTGAGCCAGGCGTCTAATCATCTTTTGAAGATGTCCACAGCAACTCCCTTCATGTTCCTTAGGTCTTTGGGCTTTTGTTTAGATAGTTTTGGTCGTCTCACCACAAAACTATTGCCAAGCAAAGGGGGGGGGATGCTGTAGGTGCAACAAGGAAACTTGGAGGTGGCGTTATCCCCCAAGAGAAAGGAGAGAAAGGAGGAGAGGTGTTCACTTGGCTCCTCAGGTTAGATAAATATGCCGTACAAAGTGCCATTTCAAGGCAATTTTGAGAATAAATCTAAAAATGAATATGACAAGAACCAACTTAGGTTCTTATGGTTCAGGGATCCATTTGATTTGAATAAAGGGCTCATAACCTATAGATTTAATGTTGTGTTGTTTGGAGCCAATTGCTCACCTAGCCTATTAGCAATGACAATTAGACATCATTTGAACCAGTTTAATAACTCTTTAACAATGAATTTCCTCAAGGAACATTTTTACGTAGACAATCTAATAGGCTCAACAACAACAAAATCTGAATTATCTGAGGTCTATGAACACTCAAAACATTATGCAACAAGGTAACTTTGAACTTAGTGCGTGGATTTCAAATGATGAGGAATTAAACAAAAAGATTTTAAAGGATAATAATGGTCTTACTGATCCATCAGACAGAGTTAAAACTTTAGGTATGAACTGTTATTTGGACGCATCTTCTATCAGTCATGATTCAATCTGTACTAAAGGTTTTAAACTTGATGAGGAAGTAAATATTAAAAGACAAATATTATCAGAGGCTTCAAAAAATTTTGACCCCATGGGTCTATTCCTGCCTTCAACAATAAAATCAAAGATTCTCCTCCAAGAAGTTTGGATGACAAATGTTGGGTGGGATGATCCAATAACAAATGGATAGCAAAAATTTTGGAAGAAGTTAGCTGCTGATTTAACAAAAGTGCAGAACATTAAAATTCAAAGGTGCTGTGGGTTTAGGGATAAGCCACAGAGACTTCATGTGTTTGCTGATGCAAGCACACATGCTTATGGGTACTGTGCATACCTTGTAAGTCCTACAGAAAATCATCTAATTTATGCAAAAGGGAAAGTTGCACCCCTCAAACCTACCCGAACCATACCTCAACTGGAACTATTGGCTGCTGCGTTAGCCATTAAAACCAATTCATTGCTTAAGGATGCTTGCCATGTTGTGAACATAACTGATATCCACATCTGGCTTGACAGTCAGATTTGTCTTGCCTGGATACGGAATGCTAGCATTAATAGTAAGAATATCTTTGCAAGAAATAGGCTAAAAGAAATAGCTGAAGCTAATGAAAGACTACAAGTAAACTTTCACTATGTTCCAACTAAACAAAATCCAGCAGACTTTCTGACCAGAGGTTTATCCTACAAGTTGTTGAAGTCAAACAAAACTTGGTTCATGGGACCTAAGTGGCTCTGTAATACATACCAATGGCCTGTGGAACAAGTTAACTTGACATTAAATTTAATCTTTTCAAATGAAAAGGTTGAACCAATCACTAATTATGAACATTATTCTGATTTCAGCAAACTTGTCAGGGTCACAGCTTACTGTTTGAGGTTTGCTCACAACTGTTTAACTACAATAAACAATCAGCTAAATAAAAACAATCATAATTATACAGAAGTTGCAACCAAGTACTGGATAGCGCATGCACGACAAAAGGAGTACAATAAAGAGTTAGAATTCTTGACTAATGGGAAACAAACAAAAGAACCTGTACCATCAGTAGTTGTGGATCTAAATTTGTTCAGAGATGAGGAATGCCATCTAAAGTGTAAAGGGAGATTAGACAAATCAAAACTGTCTTACAAAAGCAAACAACCAATCCTTTTACCTAGATTTAGCTATTTGACAACATTAATCATCAGGCAAACACACACAATGATGTACATCATATGGGGTACCACAGACACTAACTACATTAAGAAAAACTTATTGGATACCCAAGGGAAGGATCACTGTTAAAACAGTCCTGAGTGAGTGTATCACATGTAGGCGTATTCATGCTAGGCCCTATAGGATACCAAATCCTCCTGCTTTGCCAGAGGAGAGAGTTACTCTCAACAGACCCTTTGAGACTGTAGGCATTGACTATACAGGAGCATTGACTGTGGGGTTGGTTGACACTGAACAAAAAATGTACATTGTACTGTTTACATGTGCTGCCTCACGAGCTGTTTATCTGGATGTTGTGGAGGACCTTACAGCAGAGTCTTTTGTTGCTGTCTTTAAGAGATTCTGTGCACGATATTTAGTACCCAAGACAGTATGGACTGACAATGCTACATATTTCAAGGCTGGTGAACAAGTCATCCACGATTTGTTAAGCAATGAATTCACACAATTATATATACAAAATTCAAACATAAAGTGGAAGTATATTCCGGTTGCCTCTCCTTGGTATGGTTCTATCTGGGAGAGGAATATACAAGCAGTAAAGAACTGCTTGAAGAAAGCAAATGGTAAAAAACAGATACACTTGTTTGAGTTGCTCACTCTCCTGGCTGAGATTGAGAACATCATTAACAATAGACCACTCACTTATGTAAGTGACAACATTAATGACCCCGGAACCATTAACTCCAAATCATTTGATTCGGGGAGAACAAGTTAGTCTCCTGCCGTACTACTATATAGACTCTTCAGAAGACCCAAACTGGACTCAACGACATGATGAGCTCCAGACTAAGTTACAACATTTAACTAGAGTTAAAGCTCATTTCATTAAACAGCGGAAAATTGAGTACTTGATGGGTCTAAGGGAGAGACATAACCAAATGACTAAGAAGGATTGGTCTGACACAATTAAGGTAGGGGACCTTGTTCTCATACATGACAGTACTCCAAGACAATACTGGCCTCTGGCTAGAGTTTTAGAACTCAGACCAGGGCAGACGGGGTAACAAGAGTGGTCAAATTAAGGACTTCAACGGGTGACACAACAAGAGACATTTCTCTTTTGTACCCCTTAGAGCCTGGACCCAAAACAATGGACTTTGGAGAACCTTCTCCACCGCCAGTAACAACTGGAGACACTGAACTTCCAGTAACTATTCCTTTGACAGTAGGAGTGGTAACGCATCCTACTACAACATTGACAGACACATGACCTCAGCGACAAACAGCATTAAAGGCGCGACTAGTTTTACAACAAAAAATAGATGCTGGGGAATTGTAATTTATCTTCTAACTTTCACTTTTCCTTTTCTTATGGTAAAGACCATAGACAGTTTCATCTTATGGATGTATATTTTCTCTTCTAATTAAATGCTACATCTTCTCCATGAGATGGTGAGGATAGTCACTGTTAATCAGATTAACAGGCATTTACAGTCAAATAGTTAGCTAGTCTATACTCAGACATAAAAATTGGTGACATTGACACCAAAATTTTTATCTCCCGGGGCCCCCAGTATATGGAAAACTGATGTGTGGGTAGTTGGGATGTAACGAAAATGGTTCACTGAGTAGGTAGGTAGTTAATCGAACAATTATTAAATTCCTTTTATGTCAATAACTGGGTGGATGAAACCAATTGGTTGCTCACCAGAGTTATTCTCCACACTAGTATTTATATACTGTGTGACAAGAGCGTGCTCGGTAATAGATATACATTACCGATCAACCAACCAAAAAACCAAGAGGTCGCTGGTGGAAAAAGCCCAGCGAAAAGGTGGACAAGGGGGAACGAAAACGAGGAACGGGGTTACAAGACGGAACGAGGGAAGGGGAAGAACAAACAACGGAAAAAAGATCCCCACCAGCAAGTACGCTCTCAACAATTAAACAAAAGGGGAAAAGGGTCTCTAATAACTAGTAGTAAGTGACTAATTGTGTTTTTAACCCAGTTAGAAGTAAACGCAGTAAATTAAGCTGGGTCAGACAAATTAGGCCTACATTGTGGCCTAAGACCTAGCATCAACTCATAGCGTAACAAAGGTGAAGGTAGATTGCCTAACCTAATTTGGTGAGGAATCCTACTGTGGACCTCAATTTATCTGCCCGCTCTGGACCATTTCCGGAATCTCTAGGCTGACCCCTACAAGGCTAGACTTAATCTACTCTATAGTTAGACTGTGGATATAAGGGGTGGGTTAATTGTGGACCAATTGATACAGAGCATTTTTCACATAAGGTTTAAAATGAATGGTGAAGTAATTGAGGAAGTACAAGAGTTTAAGTAATTGGGTCAAACTATTACCAGCTCCTTGAGTGATGACTCGGATATAAGAAAACAGTCTCGAAGCCTGTATGCTAAAGCGAATATGACCATAAGGAGCGTTCGTTTCTGTACAAGTGAGCTAAAGACACACTCTTTCGTACTTTCTGCAGTAATATATACGGTCTGCAGCTCTGTGTGAATTATAAAAAAGGTTCTGGCAGTACCCTAAATTTGCTGTACAACAGTTCTTTTAGACTCTTACATAAATTACCCCCGAGATGCTCAGCTTCGCAAATGTTTGCTACCCGCAATGTCCCGAGCTTCCGGAGGTAACAAGACGTGCTCAACACATTCTAATGCAAAGAATTAAAAAATCAACCAACCCGATCATCCAAGCTATCCATGAGTCCTGCCATTTATCCTCTAAGGCCTAAGCTATGGACTTCTTGGTACGAAAACGTCTGTCTGTCTGTAGCTCCACTTAACTTCGACAGTGCAGTATTATTTCTAATCAATTGTATATATTTCTACCCTTAGTGTATGAACTGTCATTGTATTAATAATATTTGCCATATGGACTATAGTCTGGCAATAAACCTTTTCATTTTCATTTTCATATAGCAAAATTGGGGTAGAGTTACCAGATGCTCTCTTATTACGAATGTATTAAATCAATATATTTAATTTAAATACTCTTAACACGTGTACATATATATGTAATAATAACAATAAGTCAATATTTAAATTTAACACATTGTGGTTTGTCAAGACCATAGTTCTGGTACGTTCTACGGTCACAATGACTGAAAGGACAGTGAAGCATGCTGATAATGACATGAAATCATCATAAGATCTAATACTTTTTGTCTAATTATATGCAATTTTGCAAACTCCTCTAAAGTGTATAATTATAATCAGTCGTGTGATGGAATAAATCTTCAAACTACTTTTGCCGTGTGTATATATATATATATATATATATATATAATATATATATATATATATATATATATATATAATCTTGTTTCATGATTATGCAAAGAAACTAGGCTGTGGCGGGGTTATCTAGCTATGTTGCTCGACATAATACTTAAATACTATTTAAATTCGGTTGTGATGTCCGTTACAATAAAAAAATAAGAGAAACTTTATAAATTTTAGACAATGAGGAACCTGTAAACTGTGGAGAGACTTGCTTGGTACTATATACGATGCAGGCAGGAAGGAGGGGCCAATCGCGAATCTCCGAAACTATTGAAATTACACCTTTTTTGAAAAGACTGTGTAGTGTGTAAGATGCATGCGTGTGTAGTAAGGGATATAGTATATATATATATATATATATATTATTTATTTATTTATTTATTTAAATTCGACTCTTGTAAATATGCATAGCGGGTTATTATGAGTCAGAAGTTCTAATGAGATCGATGTACAGTTCCCTCGAATGATCTGTTAAATAATTTTAAATTAAATGTTAGGGCTCACGTCATTGCGGAAACTAAGATCGCATGATGATACTTTTACGTTTTTAATACAGGTGAAAGGCGTATGTTGCATACTATACGTACATATATTAGGATTGAAAGTATTTTTGTGGCCATTTGTACAGAAAATAATGCTTTTTATACGAGATCTGATATCATAAAGCATTAATTATAACATTTTAAACGTTGTGTACGGTAGCTTCAGTCTGTAAAGACATGATTGGTACAGCTAATGACAAAACAATAAGCATGAACATTCTGTGTGATTGATGTAAACAGTGGCCTGACTGGTGTGAAAACAATACGTTTATTATGAGAATTATGAGGAATTGTGAACAGCCGTTAAATTAGAGAAATGATAATTAAAGTAATGTGAATAGTCCTAACTATAACTACAAGTAGAAAGGTTCTTAATGAAAAATCTCTCAACTTTCAATACCTATTTCCCGCTGCATCTATTTAAAAATGACAACCCACATAAATTTGACATCCCGTTTTTCTTTAATTGCATCTAATAAGAAATTTTTTTTACCCGAACCTACTTATTTTGGATGTTATATATATATATAATATATATATATATATATATATATATATATATGATAATAATAATAAATAACAAGATTAGTTGCAGCTAATAGTCTTTAGAAGAAAGTTAAACTTAACAAATAACTGAAAACAATTACTGAGAGAATATATGCAAGATTGGGGGTATAGTTGCCAGATGCTTTTATTACGAAGGGAATTGAAATCAATATATTTAATTTAAATACTCTTAACACGTGTACATATATATATGTAATAATAACAATAAATCAATATTAGTAATAATATTTAAGTGGATGTTTAGCGAGGATAACAGAATTGATGCTTCAGATTCAAAGCTGTGTTACGCAGCTTGATGTTCTTTTTAGCATATGCAATTTTATAACGAAATTTGCTGTATATAAAATTATTAATTCACATACCAGAAGATAGCATGTGAAAGTGAATGTAATGGTATATATCAGCGTAAATAACAGAAAACTACATATTTAAAAGTAAATAAACAAATTGAGTGTACTATATGTATATATTGTATTTGAAGGTCATCTCGTTTGAAAATAAGCCAGTTTTCCCTTAAAAAAGAGAGAAATTAATTTATTTAAATTAAAATGATAAATATTCATTTTATTTTTCATAATGCAGATCTTAAACAAAGAACTTGTATTAGGTTTAAATATGATCACTCTGATTTTCATTTATGTATTGTTCGCAATTTGTTAACATTTGAAAATTGGGTGTTAATGTGCAATCTCGTTAGGCCTATTAAAACCTTTCATTCGTTCCATTTCTACTGTCTTCTAACTTGCGGAAGTACTTGAATGTATGTATGTTTTTTTCATGTTTGTTCTTGTTTGCCTCATGAAAGAACTTTTTGAAGGAGGAAGGCTCAATCCTTTCTTTAAATTTTTTTGAAGGAAGGTGAAGACGAATCATTTTTTAAAATTATTTTTTAAATTAATTTTTTAAATTAATTTTTAAATTTATTTTTAAATTTTTTTTTTTTTTTGAAGGACCATGAACCATGAAGGACACCTCATAAGGAGGGACCGCCATGAAGGACGGGAGGACCTCCATGAAGGACGGGGAGGACCGCCATGAGGACGGTGAGGGGGGAAATTTTCAAATTGATCCATTTCTGTCTCACATTTTGCGGCTATACTACTACTGCTGTTATACAGACACGGGTAGAAAAACTTTCTGTTTCTATAGTTACCTAATTGAGTCCAAGATTATGCGGAATGTGCCCTCCTCCATTATCAATGCACGCTTGCAACCTTGACTTCTCCCTTATCGACGGCAGTACCGCATCAAAAAAATTTTCTTGGTAATAAGCAGCAGTGATTTTGGCATTTTGATCAACAAAAACAATCTCTGACTTCCCAAACTTTGAAATAAAGATGGAAACCATGACTTTTTGAAAAAAATGCGGACGTTCCCTGCAAAGTCGATCTAGACTGATAGATTTTTTTGTCCTGTCTTCCATAAACTCGGTCATTTTGTGTGTTCATTGTTGAAGCAACCGTAAAGGTCTTCTCGTAGCTGAACAATATTTTCGACACTTCTCTGTCTGGGAATCGATCTAACAGAGCAAGACATTTTTTCAACTCTTGCTTGTTTATTTGATGTAGAGAGCTTATGAACTTCGACTCTTTTAAAAGATTTAAGACCCAGATCATCTTTTACTATACGACGAACACTAGAGTGAGAAATACCAGTAGTTTTTTAAATTTCTCTAACGGACTTGTGGGTGTTGGGCCGTTCTTCTTGACTTCATATGAAACCGTGTCAATATTTTCCTCAGTACGAGATGTTTTTGGCCTTCCACTGCCTTCTTTTCGTTTGGTCGACCCTGTGATATCGATTTTCTTTATGAGATACTGAAGTCCAGGTATCGTCCATCGCTTATTTCGAAACTCCTTCTTTATTCGTTTTGCACCCCAGTGTTTCTCCTTAAGGAGGTTCACTATCAATGCTTCATCTTCCAAAGAGTATTTCATTATGTTATAACTTGTTCACCAACTATAGCAGAATGATGGTCTGAAATGAAAAAGGAAATAAATTAATTATTTTGTGTAAAAATTAGGAAAATTAATTATTTATGAAGAAACTGACTGTCATCTGAAAGTATCAGTTGCTGACTTTGACGGCCTTTCAATTGAGCACCATATTCTGATACCTCCCTCCAGTTGTGAGCCTGTACCTCTACTCCCGGGACGTTGAATTTAGATTCAAAGCCAGCATTTGAAAGAGTAAAAATATGGGTACAATATACGGCCTCAGCAGTAAGATCAATATGTAGGGTGAGCCACAAAATTTTTTCAAAAGTTGGATAATAGTTTTTTGGCCCACCCTGTATATATATATATATATATATATATATATAATACCCTTCGAAGGTGTAGTGGTTAGCATCGTTGACTACGAATTCACGGGTTCGATCCTCGGCGATGGTAGGCGGTGCTCAGCTCACCCAGCTGTTCATCTTTCCATACAAAAAAACCGGTTGGTAGATAAATGGGTACCCTGGGTAGCCAAGTAGTTAAGACGCTGGGCTAGTGATCGGGAGGTCATGAGATCGAGAACTTTGTAATCTCTGACCACCCGTGGTGGTCGTGGTTCGGATTCCACGTTAAGTTGTATGTTTAGGGTAGGGTAACATGCTTGACCTTCGTCAGAATGAACAATTCGGGCAGAAGCAAAATCAAGGTGTGTGTGTGTGTGTGTGTGTGGTGTGTGTGTGTGTGTGTGTGTACAGATCAAATCTTCCAGCTTGTAAAATATTTTGGCAAGTTCGTAACCATTTCGTAGTGAGAATAACTGTAAAATGGGAGGTTCAGTGGGCAATTGCAAAGACTATAAAACTTGCATTACTTTAAGGTATGTCTGTTCGAGCCATTTATTGGAGCGGTATCGACTCTGACCATTAACATTTCATTCCAGTCTTGGAAATGTGGTACTTTATGGCGAGTCGGAAACAGCTATAAATGTTATATATATATATATATATATATATATATATATATATATATATATATATATATATATATATATATATTGCTCAGGAAGGAGGGGGCCAAAGGTGAATGGCCGCAAAAATGCATCTCCCTCCATAGAAAGAGAGGGAGATAACCAAAATCAAGTTCCAGAGTTTTCGAGATGCCTGGACACTCTGCGATTGAAAGATTGGAGGGGGAAGGTGGACCGAGGAAGGTTGAATACCGATTAACCTTTGCAGTAGAGAGTTGGCCAGAAAAGGAATGGAATGTGTTGAAAGTCTGGTACTGCAAAAGCTCTCCTTAAAGGAGGAGGTCATGCAGTCAGAGAGTTCAGAAGAGCAGTGTCCGTTATAATAGCGATAGTAAAGAGAGTGTGAGGCAACATTGCGGCGAAGAAAGAGAGAACAAAGACAGTCAGTAAGAGGCGGGGAATTGATGAGAAGAAAAGCTTTGATTCCACCCGGTCAAGCAGAGCTGTGCGAGTTGAGCCACCCCACACAATCATGAGAAGCGTACTCCATACAGGGGGTGAACAAGACCACTGTACAGAAACAGCAACTGAGTGAGGATGAAGAAACTCCAGAGGCGGTACAGCGCATCTAACCTCTTAGAAGTTGTTTTAGGAAGAGAGTATACGTGATCCAGGAGAGAGATCAGGAGAAAAGGAAATACCAAGAATGTTAAGAGAAGAGGAAGGATTGAGTCGTGTATTGTTGAAAATAAGGGGATATTCGTGTAGAAGATTGTGACGAGCAGACAACTGAAGGAGCTTAGTTTTTGAGGCACTGAAAGGCACAAGATTTTCTCTGCCCCAGCTTTTGATATGTCCATCGTAATAGCAAAGGTTTCATGTTATGTTAGTGACCCGTTGCCCACGTCGGGATAACATCATGAAAAAGGAAAAACTATAGTGTTTGTCATTTACCATTACTTATTCGGACTATAGTGAATTTAATTTTTCCAGAAGAGTTCTTTGTTCTATGCAAATATATAATATATATATATATATATATATATATATATAATATATATATATATATATTAGTACTGTGTGTGTGTGTGTGTGTGCGTGTATATATATATATATATATATTATATATATATATATATATATATATATATATATATATATTGTCATTCTTTACCTATCACACAGATAAAATCATGAACGAGTGATCTTAGCTAATCCTACGATATCTGCATGAAAATTAAAGAATGACAATCCTGAACTCCTTGGACATGTCTCTATTCGTATCATTCAAGAACGTCTCCAAAAGGACCTAAAACTGCCAGCAAGGCGTCCAGCCCAAAAACCGTTGTTAACAGCACGTATGAAGAAAAAACGGATTGAATTTTGTAAGAAGTATGAAAATTGGAAACCAGAACAATGGAAAGAAGTTATGTTTAGCGACGAATCTACCTTCAAAACATTTTCATCTCGGCCTGGAATTGGTAGAAGACCAGCAGGAAGTAACAAGATGGACCCCAAATACACTGTAAAAACTGTAAAGCACCCTCCCAGTGTTATGGTTTCGAGGTGTTTTTCTGCTCATGGTCGCGGAGGTTTGTATTTTTTGCCACATAACGCAACAATGAATGTAAAAATGTACATAATGTACATAAATGGGGCCCCATTTCTCAGGGCTAAAAGTGTCTCTTTGTGGCTTAAAAACAAACAAGTGAAAGTGTTAGACTGGCCTGGTAATAGCCCAGACCCGAATCCCATAGGCGTAGAGAATATGTGGACAATCATAAAAAAATAAGCTTCAAGATAGAGATACCGGATCACTCCCAAAATTGGAAGAAACCCCGAAATCACTGTGATGCACAGAAATAATTCCAGAATACTGTGAAGAACTTGCTCTGTCAATGCCTGACTGCATAAAAGAAGTAAAAAGGGTGAAAGGAGAGATGACAAAATAATAGAAGGTAGGTCTGCGAGAATTAATGGTGATAAAAGTTTAAAAAACATATTTTTGGGATGGGTGGCAGATACGTTTTGCGGCACATATATATAATTATATACTGTACAGTGTACAGGGCTATTTAAAGTGATTCATCCGATTTCAACTGAGAATACTTCCGTACCTATCAACCGTGCATCAATTGGGCATACACCACATGAAAGAGGAAATCTCCGAGTTTTAAAAGATCACCGCGAGAGGGCTCCAAAGTCACGCCGTGGCCTAGCCTAGCAACAAACAGTCAGTGTGAAAATGACGTCTGCACAGCAGAAGGCCCCATGACTTGGTGCTCCACAGCTGGCCCCCTAGGTCGCCGGATCTTACACCATGCGACTTCTTCCTTTGGGGTACGTTAAGGATACTGTGTACGTGCCACCGTTGCCCACATCTTTGGATGAGCTCCGAACTCGCATTGTTACTGCCGTAGAGTCAGTGACAACGGACATGCTGGAGCGAGTATGGGAGGAATTCGACTATCGTGTCGACGTTGCTCGTGTAACTAGGGGAAGTCACATAGAGCATTTATGAGGTGAGAGACAAAATTTGGACAGTTTTTCTTTTGTTGATGTATCACAAATCACTCTGTATTTGTAACATTAAAAAATATTCTCATTTGAAATCAGGTGAATCATTTTGAATAGCCCTGTATATATATATATATATATATATATATATATATATATATATATATATATATATTAGGGTGGGCCGAAAAAAAAATGTTGGAATGGCACATTGATATTTTTTTGTGGTTATGGTCAGGATGAAAGGATATGGCAATAAAAATCTTCTCCGCATATTCTAAGTGCCGCATTTTTTTACCATAAAAAAATGGCGGCGAAACATGAAGATTGGCGATTTTGAGGCATTTCTAGGCAGTATTTGGAAAATATGTATATATAAAAAAGTCTTAACTTTCGATTTTAAGACTTTATATATATATATATATATATATATATACAATTATACATATTTTCCAAATACTGCCTAGAAATGCCTCAAAATCGCCAATCTTCATGTTTCGCCGCCATTTTTTTATGGTAAAAATGCGGCACTTAGAATATGCGGAGAAGATTTTTTATTGCCATATCCTTTCATCCTGACCATAACCACAAAAAAATATCAATGTGCCATTCCAACATTTTTTTTCGGCCCACCCTAATATATATATATATATATATATATATATATATATATATATATATATATACAGGGTAGCGCAAAAGTCGCGCATCATAGGAATATTCAGTGTTGACTATATTTATTTTTTTTCTTTTAGGTAGGGATGGCTGAATTCAAGTTCTGTACCAATTCATCGATTTGTAGTACCTGGTATTCCACGCATTAAAACCAAGCTCACCCTCTCGTCTATTGTTAATTTCGCAGCCATCCCCTCCCTAAAAGAAAACAAAATAATATATTATAATCAACACTGAAAATTCCTATGATGCGCGACTTTTGCGCCACCCTGTATATATTGCTGAAACCTTTTAAATTGGAAAATTAACGGATGGAGAAATATTAAATTAGCTTCATAATGAGATGTCACGTGATACTCATTTAAAAAGTTTCTTTACAATGGCTTTTAAGAGTCGGGTTCGTCGTCATTAAACGTTCCTTAAAGGTAACTCATTACCTTTCACCAAAAGAAATAACTTCCAAGATCGCGAAAAGAGTCGTGTGAGAGAGAGAGATAGAGAGAGAGAGAGAGAGAGAGAGAGAGAGAGAGAGATAGAGAGAGAGGAGAGAGAGAGAGAGAGAGAGAGAGAGAGAGAGAGAGAGATAATTTACAGATGTAGTGGAGTATTTTTTTAGTGAGGTAACACTTTTGGTACCTCGGAAAGTTAACAAATTTCTAAAAAAATCTAGGAACATTTTTATATGTTGAAAAAAGATATGTTGGTCATGATTAAGTGAGGTTAGTTAAGGTTTGGTTAGGTTAGCTTAGGCTACATTAACGAGTACCTCACTATTTAATGATTCAGCAAAAACCACCCTTCGAGCTCTCAGTGCGGTCGAAACATTTATCATGCCCTTCTCGGTTCGATGGCACTACGGTAGGTTAAGTTAAATTAGGGTTGATTAATTATCGTTTTTAGATATACGGATTTAAAAAAGTGGCTACCTACCTCATGTGGAAATGTGTATATATATATATATATATATATAGTGTTGGTAGTAACGCCGTTACTTATTTTGTAACGGTCTCGTAACGCCGTTATTTTATTTATATTGTAACGAAATTGGTAACCCCGTTACTTTTCATTCCATTTTCCAGTCATAGTTACTTTCTTATATGCTCAACTTGGAAATGTATACGAATTAAAATGGCTCACACTAAACGTGTGCAAACATGTTTGAACACAACACTCGTGACACTAAGTGATTCAATATGTGGACAGACTGTCCTTAAAAAAGACAGACCTGGCAAACCTGCCCAGCCCTCCCACCTTGGCTCTTCCCTTGCCGTGTTTTCTTACTTTTACTTGCTGTCGCTGGTGATTGATCACTGTGATCAGTCTCTACGTGTGACGCGTATGAGATTGGCTCCAATTTGTCTCTGTGCGGCTGTGCCTAACAATTGTTAATAATGAAGATGTTTAAGATGATGATGATAACGTGAGTGTTGACCCACGAAACTCCTGATACAAACCAAATTGGTGATGGAAATCCTTGGCCTTATATTGGTGAATATTTCAAATTTATTGAAACTACTACTTCTGGTGATAATGTAAAGTTTAGATGTGAATTATGTATTCCACAAACCAAATATTACAATTCAAATAAGGATCTCTTTCCAACTTATGAAAACATATGGATCAAAACATCCAACCAGAAAGACAACTTTGATCTGTATGTAAAGAGTGGAACAAAAGAATCAGGGCCCCCAAAAAGACAGCAGTCTCAGAGTGTAATGAGTCTTCATCTAATAAAAAAGCACGCGTCCAGATCTCCTTCACAGGGACTCGGTTAACACGAACACAATCCCCCGGGAGCACGTGGTAACAAAGTTAAGCAGAGTACAATTAATGAGCTCTTGTAAATCTGATCGTCGAAGAAATGTTGAGAGTGATTCTTTCATAAAACTGGTAAAAACATTGCGGCCTTCCATGACAGTGATGGCAAGGAAAAGTGTGAGCAATGCTATACTGCAACGAAATATGCGAAATGTGATTTTCTCTTGACGAAAAACTGGCTCAAACCGAATGGGTGGCAACAACTGCTGACTGCTGGAGCTGCCATAACAGGTAGGATTAGAGGAAGAATTCACTTATTTTAATTATAAATCATTAACTATAAGTTATAGCTAACTAATAACTATAGTGTGTGGTATTTTCACCAAAAATCTATGCAGATTTCAGATTGAATTTATACGGTTATACCTGTATATTACCTTAGTTTAATGATTAAGGCATTAAGCTTCCTTTTGCTGCACTCTTCTATTCTGACTAGGTACAAGCCCATTTTGCATGAATAAATTTATTAAATTAAAAGCATGAGGGTATTTAATTTTAATACGTTAACAATAACATCATAGGCTTGAAGGCTTTCAGTAGGCTAGCATTTGCTTAGCATCACTTTCAATTCGGCAGAAATAATCTTATTGACATTGTCTGTGCAGGTCTACATCGGTGTCACAGTGCACTGGATTGACGCTGGAAGTCTGGAGAGGAAGCATGCGGTGCTCGAGTGCCACCGTATAACTAGCGGTCACACGTATGATGCAATAGCCAAGGAGCTGGATAGCATACATGTACAGTTTTGCATACAAAACAAATAACCAAAACAACAACAGACAATGGGTCTAATTTTGTCAAAGCTTTCTGCAGGGACTTTAATAATGTGCGTGATGAAAAAAGGCATGGTGATGACGACGAGCCTGAGGATACCATTTTTTTCCATTTATCCGAGATTCAGAATGAGAATCAAGATTCATCATCTACCTTCTCTTGCCCAGTCATCGATGCGCTGCACATACCCTAAATTCGTTGTGTCAACAGATGCTGAAAAAGCCATGGGTGATGTACAATTTCGGAAGATTTCTAGATCTGCATTTGCGAAAGCGCAGGGGCTGTGGAACAAAGAGAGCAGGAGTACTTCAGCCGCAGACCTCATCCAGTCAGAGTTGCAGCAGCGCTTAGTTACACCATGTGCCACTCGATGGAACTCAACATACGACGCAGTAGTTCATCTGAATACAGTCATTTCTAGCAAGGAAGGCGCAATGATCGTGTCTGTGATGATTAGGCATATCAAGATTTAATGCATCCGACGTGAATTTGTGAGAGAGTATGCCACTGATATAAAACCGTTGCCCAGGCACTTCATGTTCTACAGGAGGTTCAGAGGCATACACGGGTTACTTCTACCAACTCTAACAGCTTGCTTGTCAAAGCTAAAATAACATAAAAACGAACGTCTACACACTTTTCTTCCGCTAGTAAATGCTTTGATTTCAAGTATTGAAACACGATTCAGTAACATCTTCAGCAACCGAAGATTGTACGCTTGCTGCGCCTTCCAACTACGTTTTAAAATTGTGTGGATTCAAGACAAGCACGCGGTTCTGAAGTTAAGCAAATAATGATAAGTAAAATGAATCGCTTCAACAGTCAGAACAGACTACGACTAGAAAACAATCAACTATCTAAGTTAGCAGCAGTACAGATGAAGACGATGAAGACTACTTCAAGTACTTCCAAAAACAGAGAGAAGGCTAACTGAAGATTTGAATTCTGAACGGGTCTCCATTTATTTGTCGTCAGGCTTGTCACGCAAAGTGGATATGTCATGTTTCCCCTCTGTCGCATTTAAATTAGTCTTCCTAGAGCTTAACACCCCAATGCCTTCAAGTGCAGCAGTGGAACGCACTTACGCTGTAGGGGATATCCTCCGACCCAAAAGAGGAGGTCTTTGATACCATTTTTGAAAAATTAGTTTTCTGAAATGTAACATTGGCTTCCTGAAAGACATTCAGCATAGTTTTAAGATTTCTATTTTTTCTTATATGATATATCGATTAATCCTTTAGGCATTTGTAATTTTTTTATTCACGATTTATTTTAGTGTATTTTGTTCAATAATTTTCGTTTTTGTAATACTAAGTGCAAAGAGCAATTTTTATTTTACATTTTTAGTTTTTTGCTTAAGATCTATTGATTCGCTATTAATATTATTTCAAATGGTAAAATTGTTAAATTGTATTGCTTCTTATTTAAGTATAAGTCTAAAATCAGGTATTGTTTCGTTGTATTATATTATATCTGACCTTAATTAAATATTTGCTATTCGATATTCAGAAATTCTTTTATAATTGCGATGTAGATATATCATATTCTTATATTGAGAAATACTATATTTTCTAGTTTATTATAAAAGTAACAGTAACGGTAACGCCGTTACTTTAAAGAGTAATGCGCCCAACACTATATATACACGGTGTTTCATAACATGTGGGACGCACTTTCAGGATGGATTCAGGACTAACAACAATGAAAAAGTTATATGAACATATGCCCGAAATCGCTTTGTTTCAGAGTTTCAGCCCGTTATGTGTTCCAGCAAGTATCCGCCTTTCCTTTACCGCCGCTCCTCCAACTCAACAGGTCTGGCGCTGATTGGTCTACCACCATCTGAAACTCGCTCGTTGAATGATCCTGTATCACCAAAACGCTCGTTTATTTTCTGAAAGGTCTTCTTATCTGGCAGACGGCGATTCGGAAACCTTTCCGCATACAGACGTCTTGCTGCGGCCGCATTACACTCGGCAAGTCCATACATGAGATGCGTGTCTGCCATTTCTCTGTTTGAATAAGCCTCCATTCTCGCTTCAAATGCACACTATCACTAAATAGCACAAAAATTTTTAAGAGTTTTTTTTCACTGGACTGCACTTATTCACGGTAAGAAGTTACGAATACGAACAGTGAAACACCGCGATGCACCTCTGACTGACTGATGGCTCTACACTCAACGATATTGAAACATGTTATAGAGTGTACGAAACATTACAATCGGCAAGGCCATACATGAAATACGTCTCGTACACAGTCACAAACATTGTCGGCAAGCAGTGTTTGTAAACAGTTTGCGGAAAGAATTACCGGAACACAAAACGGGCTGTAACTCAGCACGAACAGAGCGATTTCGGGCATATGTTTATATAAACTTTTTTCATTGTTTTCCAGTCCTGAATTCATCCTGAAAGTGCGTCCCACATGTTATGAAACACTATATATATATATATATATATATATATATATATATATATATATACACTGTATATATTATAAAGAGTAGAGATAGGGCTTATAGGCTATATAAGTGCGATAAAGACTATTTGTGGTTACGAAACAACTACATATTTCTAAGGCGTGAAGCGAAAAGCGTAATAAAAAAGTCCAAGCGCGAGCGATTTAGAAATCTCCATAGCTCGTGACGGCGAAGAAAACCCAAAGCGATTCTTTCAATACGTCAATAAATAATAGGAATCCATTAAAGTGTCTTGGAGCGTTGAAAAATTCTGACGGAGAGCTAGTTTCTGAAAACAAGCAAATGGCTATTCTGCTAAACAAATTTTTTACGTTAGTTTTTACAATAGAAGATGTAACGAATATCCCTACGGTCATAGACATACCTTTTGACAATAGTAATACTTTAGATAATAGTGTGGTTAGTGAAATGGAGGTAATGCGCTATGTTGATAAAATGAAAATGCATAAATCACCGAGGCTGGATTCCATATATCCCATACAGCTAAAAGAATTAAAAGAAAGCATTGTTGTGCCGCTAACAAAGATTTTTAATGCGTCTATTTCTGAGGGGTACGTACCAGATAATTTCAAGTTAGCAAATGTAACACCTATTTTTAAGAAAGGCGATAAAGGTGTGGCGGGAAATTATAAGCCAATCAGTTTAACGTCTGTTGTAGGTAAGCTACTGGAATCAATAATTAGGGATCGTATAGTCGAACACTTAAAATTGCATAATTTGAGTAGAAATACGCAGCACGGTTTTAGACGAAACAAATCTTGCTTAACTAATCTTTTAGAATTTTTTCAAGGCGTGGTTGAAGTTTACGATAGTCATCGGGTGGTAGATGTAGTGTATTTAGATTTTCAAAAAGCGTTTGACACCGTACCGCACAAAAGACTCATTGAAAAAACTAAGGCTCATGGAATCAGGGGTGTAGTAATAAATTGGATAGAAGAGTGGTTGCGACTGCAATGTTCCCTCTAAGGTGTGCGAGTGTGCGCGCGCACACGCGTTGTAAAACCCGCGCACACAGCAAAATAGAATGCGCACAGGCTCAAGCGTATCATGAGTCACGACAGTAAATGAAGTAATTTCAAAAATATACCGTCACACAAGGTCTGACCATTTGCATCAACATACTCTATAGTCGCTCTTTTAAGTATTAACCCCTTCCGCCCGACTCCGCCGACGTCCGCGCAATTACGCAATACAGATTTTTTACTCTATGTATTTACATTTCATTAACGCATTGAATATAAACCTTCTCTTTCTTATTTTTGCATAAAAACGAATAATTATCTCATAATTCATAAAAGATAAAATTATTTTTTATTTTATTCCTATTTTGTGAATGGATAAAATCATGTATTAATCTTGATAGTCTATTTTAAATTTCTAAATGCTAAAAATTGTTTTGAGAAATGATAACTAAAATGGTCATTTTCAATTAATGTCATTTTTATTTTATTTCTTTATTTTGTTGAATTTTATTTTACTATTTTTATTTTATTCATATTTTTAGAATGGATAAAATGTTTTCTTTTTTAAGAATATATAATATTGTAAACAGTTTTTAATATCCATTTAATAGTACCGTAATGATCAAGCGATCATCTTATGGAAATAATATTTATTAAGTATTTAATATTTATATATATTTAATTTTGAAGATAATAGCGCTCAGAAAAGTTTGCACAATTTTTCACCATGAATCTAAATGTATGCACAACGAAAATTTCTTGCGCACACACGGACTTAAAAAAATTAGAGGGAACATTGGACTTGCGAGGTAGGAAACAGAGGGTGGTCGTTGATGGAGCCGAGTCGTCTTGGGCTAATGTAGCGAGCGGCGTACCTTAGGGTTCTGTATTGGGCCCCTTGCTTTTTCTTATATATATTAACGATTTAGATGTCGGCCTAGTCAATACAGTTTCAAAGTTTACGGATGACACGAAGTTGGGTGGTAGGGCAATTAATGATGAAGATAGAGGTAAAATCCAGGAAGATCTGAACAAAATCGTTGATTGGTCAGTCACATGGCAAATGAGATTTAATGTCGATAAGTACAAAATTTTACATATAGGTTCGTGTAACAGTAATTTTGCGTATAGTATGTCAGGGAAGGAGTTGGCAAGCGTAGAACAGGAAAAAGATTTAGGCGTTATCGTCACTGGTGTTTTAAAAGTGGCGAAACAAAGTACAGCAGCGGTCAATAAGGCGAACAAAATGCTAGATTTTATAGCTAGGAATTTTGAGTACAAATCGCGCGATATTATTGGTCCTCTTTATAAATCATTAGTTAAACCCCATTTAGAGTACGCGATCCAATTTTGGAATCCGCATATGCACAAAAATATAGACAAAATCGAAAGAGTTCAAAGACGAGCAACTAAGATGATTCCGTCGCTTAGGTGAAGTCGTACGAGGATAGGCTTAAGGAGTTAAAATTGACTACACTCAAGACTAGGAGACTAAGGGGTGATCTAATCCAGGTTTTTAAAATTATGAATGGGTTTCATAACGTAGAGATAGCTTTTTCGGAATATCACAATATAATAAAACTAGAAATAACGGGTGTAAGTTGACAAGTAGAAGGTTCGAGACAGCAGTTGCCAAAAACGTTTTTAAGCAGATAATAGTAAACAGCTGGAATAGTTTGCCGGTAGAAGTAATTAGTAGCACGTCTATAAACATGTTTGAAAATCGATTAGACGCATATGTTGATAGATTGGGTATAGTTTAAGGTAGTAAAAGTAAGGTTTTTGTGGTTCGGAACCCACGTAAAATTTTAGGTCCCCTCCGCCACCACGGAGGACATGCACAATACACAACTACAACCACAGTTAGGTAGACCAGCCATGAGTGGATCCTAGGGTCTTTGTTGGTGTCTGAAACATTATAATATTATTATTATTATTATTATTATTATTATTATATATATATATATAAAATACTTTCTTTTTAGAAATGATTTTTATAGCATTTCTACGAAGAGTATTGCGTTACTATCCTTTATGTGCGCAGGTACGTGACTAATTAGGCCCCATTTTATTCATGAATCGCCTTCGTTTTGTTTACTGCAAACGACTACTCGCACATGAAACGAGTGAAAACAGTCTTAATGATCACTTACCATAAAGGCCTTTTCTATTTGGATTGACGAAGCTCGAGTCGCAACAGGGCGACTCTCCGATGTAAAGGTCAATAGGATACAAAGCTTCAATCTATTTAGAAAAAGAAGGCAGTATTAATAGCATGTTCGTTTACCGTTCCGTTCGTGGGAGAGTGTGATTGCAAGGTTAAGGATTTTTATGATCTGATGCGCTCATACGCTCTCATACGTGGTAACTGGGTTGGGTTTGCTACAATGAGGGATTTATTAATAATATAAAATATAGTGGAAGACCTAATATTCAAACGGGTCTCAACGTGTTCTTAGTGGAACATGTTCAACCAATAGGGTGGGAGAAAATTAATCACGTGATGCTATACCATAAGTTCATTAAATCATCATGTATTTGTAAATAATCTTAGTGTTCAAACAGTAATTGAAATAAATATCAAAATCATTTAATATTGTGAAATAGGTCACATAAGTTAATTAAATAATATAAATCAGTTAGGAATTTGGAAAACTCGTAAAAAAGTATGTTTAAAGTTGTTTGTAAGTTCCAGGATCACGATACAAAAAGCTCTAAAAATATTATAGCGGAAGACGCAATCGCAGATGGGAAACTACGAACGAACGAAACAAGAGAGCGCGCAAGAAGACAGGAGGAGAGTCAGTAACAGCGAAACAGATGGAGAGGAGTAGAGCGAAGTAATCAAACATTTTCCCGGGCAATTCACAGCAATTTCCTAGATCAGTGGTTCTTAATCCTTGGGTCGCAAAACTCTTTTGAGTGGGTCATTAAATTGTCATTTATCATTTATTATGTTATCTCTAATCATTTTACCATTATTTATCTATTTTATTATCTATTACGAGTGAACTGTCTGAAGGCATGGGTGGCCGAGCTAGCCCCGCAACCAGAATTTGGGTCGCAGTCTGAAAAGGTTAAGAACCACTGTGCTAGAGAGTTAATGACAAAGTTCGATCCAAGTCAATTAAGATAGTGCTTATATATATATATATATATATGCGCCTCGGTGCGTGAAGTGGTTAACGTCACTGACCACGAATCCATCGGACCCGGTGACGGCAGGTGGCGCGCAGCAAAACCCAGCTGTTCATCCTTCCACACAATAAAAGAAAGTAGTTGGTAGATAAATGGGTACCCTGAGTGGCCTAGTGGTTAAGACGCTGGGCTGCTGGTGGGGCGTGGTTCGGATTCCACTTTCAACTGTAGGTCTAAGATGGAGTGAAAAGCTTGACCGTCAGAATGAACAATTCGGGCGGAAGCAAACCAAAGGTTACCAAACGTATATATACCGTTTAATACCCGTGACTTAAGTATATAATAAAGTTTTCAAACGACGTGTTTCATACCAGATTGTGACTTTGATGTGGTTCGCAGGCGCGTGTTCAGGGGGGGTTCGGGGATAGACCCCCCTGCTCAGGGCTGGTACACTCGACACCTTTCTTTATTCCTTATTCAATACTGGACTTTCATCTTTCATCACTTTTCACCATATTTTGTTTTGACATTGGGGCTAACAATGATTAATTACGAACTAAAGTGAAACTTGAATTATTTCTCATGTATGGGATTTTTTCCAGTTGAATGTTCTGGCTGGGTCCTCTACACTTTATGGAAGATTTACACGCAAAAAAACAATCAACATTACATTGAAAAATTTCCAGTGTTTAAAGAGAGACGAGGTTAACATCTTGTAAACTCAAAGCCTACTCTCGTATGAGATGAGCTTGTCGTTGGTGCGGCCTAACTCCAAAATAATACAACTCTTCCACGTATGGTGATAGGTCTAACCAAGCTAGGCTTAAGAATAAGCCGGCTATCGGTACCAAGCCTATAATCATATAACCCGAGTAAAGTCTTTATTATTATTATTATTTCACAAATCTAAACGATTGATAGTCAGAATTAATGAGTGGATAGAACCCTTCAACTGTGAGAAATTTTTAAATCATTCAAAACACCTTTGCGTTAAAACAAGAAAGAAAGTCACCCAAATCGTATAACGAAAACTTTTATTGCACGTTTTTGCAATTTTATTTTTTTCTTATTATTTAAAAATAATCTTTCATTATTCTGAACATTCAATACAAGGCTTTTAGAAAGGTGAACTTTGCTCTTAACTTTTAGTATAATGAAAAAATATAAGTGAAGATCTGATAATTTTAAAACCCCAGTGGCGAGTGTATGTTTTCAGGGTGATTATATCATATATATGAATTTATGTTAACGCAAGAACAGAAAACACAACAAAAAACAACTGCCTAGATTTGGTATTCACAAACAACAGTAATCTAATTGATAATGTAGAATATCCCCAACTATGATATCGGACCACAACATCATTGAAATAACGACTAATATAAAGGCAACAGGAAAGGAAAAAACACCACAACAGAAAGAAGCAAATTCGAAATTTTTAATTTTCACTCCAAAGCTATAAACTTGGAAGATGTGACATCCAGCATTGAAGTAATAGATTGGAAAACCATTTTCGAGGCCAAGACAACGGAAAAGATGCTAATGACGTTAGAGGAGAAGACGTTAGAAATTGTGGAAAAACATGTCCCAAAAATACAACGAAGAGGAAAGAGAAGCAGGGCATTGTTTCGAAAGAGAAAAAGAGTGACTGCAAAATTAAGTAATTGTAAAGATAACAACATCAGAAAAATATTAAATGATAAACTGCAAAGTATCGATGACGTCATACAGGAACTAATCGAGAAGCATACAGAAAAAGAAGAAGACGACGCTATAGAAGCGATAAATGCTAACTTAAAGTACTTCTATAATTTCGCAAAAAGAAAGTCGAAAAACCATGCGACTATCGGACCTTTAAAAAATGAGAACAGTGCTTTATCCGATGATCTAACAGAAGTAGCTGAAATATTAAGAGTTCAGTACGAATCATCTTTCAGTATCCCAAAAACTGACAAATTGATATGCGATAGAAACGCGTTCTTTGAAGAACTACTACAAGGGGAAAGTATAACAGGATTTCGACTTTACGACGGATGATATTACACAAGCCAAAGGGAAACTAAAAACACACTCAACGGCAGGACCGGATAAATGGAATGCCACACTGATCAAAAACTGCAAGAATGCACGAATGCAATCGCTGAGCCCCAAAACTGGATATGGAGACGATCACTAGACACGGGAGAAATACCGGGCATCCTGAAGAGCGCGAACATAGTCCCACTATATAAAGGAGGAGATCGATCCGAGGCCAAAAACTGTAGGCCAGTGTCGCTTACATCTCATCCCACTAAAATGTTTGAAAGAATAGTTAGACAGAAAATCTATGACTTTTTGGAAACTCAGAAAAAATTCAATGATAACCAACACGGGTTTCGGTCAGGCAGATCATGCCTATCACAACTAATGGAACACAACACCAACATTATTGATGCACTTGAAAGTAATGAAAACTATGATGTACTATACACAGACTTTGCTAAAGCGTTCGACAAGTGTGACCATGCAATCATAATACATAAACTGAAATATATGGGAATAACAGGAAAAGTAGGGAAATGGATATATAATTTCCTTAGTGAGCGGCGGCAAGTCATTACAGTACAAGGAGTATCTTCATCAGAATCAGAGGTCCTCAGCTCAGCACCACAAGGAACAGTATTAGCTCCACTACTCTTCATAATCATGCTAACTGACATAGATGAGGACGTTAACAGAGACAGCACAGTAACATCCTTTGCGGATGACACAAAGATCAGTAGAAAAATAAGAAACCCAGAAGATATAGGATCTCTACAAACCGACATAAACAGAATCTACAAATGGACGGAAGACAACAATATGAAGTTTAACACCAATAAATTTCAGCTGTTACGGTACGGAAAAAGAGAAGACCTAAAATTCATGGAATATTATACCCCAAATGGACAGGAAATTCAGAGAAATTCCAGAGCAAAAGATTTAGGGGTTGTAATGACAGATGATGCGAAATTTGAAACACAAAATAAGATAGCAGTAAACAGAGCAAAGAGAATAACGGGACAGATAATGAGAACCTTTAAACGAAGGGATAGGAATGTAATGATTCCTCTACTGAAAACCTGATCATACCCAAATTGGAAGACTGCTCGGTCCTAACATCCCCATATAAAAAAGAAGGCATTAGACAGCTGGAAGGGATCCAGAGAAGCTTCACAGCCAAGATCAATAGGTGCAAAGAACTAAATTACTGGGAAAGGTTACGCGAATTAAACCTATATTCACTGGAAAGGAGGAGAGAGAGAGAAAGATACACCATTATTTACACTTGGAAAATAATGGAGAAACTAGTCCCTAATCTTACTCTGAACCCTATAACTCCCCAAACAACGGTGGAAAGTAGAAACGGTAGACTGTGTCGTATTCCCAAATTGAAGGTGAGACAGGAAACATCCTTAACCCTGAAAGAAAATAGTTTTGTGGTGAGAGGACCAAAACTGTTTAATCAGCTGCCCAAAGACCTAAGAAATACGAAGGGAGTTGCAGTGGACATCTTCAAAAGAAGACTAGACGCCTGGCTCAGAACAATCCCCGATGAGCCGGGCGTATCTGGCCATGTGAGGTGGAGAACATAAGAAACCAGCTCACTACTTCACCAGGCCAACTCGAGAGGAGGGGCGACAAGCTTGACCTTCGCGAAATGAGGAATCATAGCGCGGAACCTTTGTAAGGTTGTAAGGTAAGGTGTGTGTGTGTGTGTGTGTGTGTGTGTATATATATATATATATATATATATATATATATATATATATATATATATATATATATATATATATATATATACCGGGTGTCCGAGAATTATCTGTATAATTTTTGGCTGTTATTAAAAGTCAACCATGAAGTGTAGAAATTCCAGTGTTGTCCCATTTTACAGAGAAACTCATTAAGTTTTTTCTGATAACAAGTTTTGACAAGTTTTTTTTCTTTTTGTACGCGGGTGATTTAAAAGTAAGAATCACAGCTGCTATTGAGCGAATTGATGTGGATATGCTGCAGCGTACATGGCAACATTTGGATTATCGATTGGATGTTTTGCGAATCACTGATGGTGCACATATCGAATGTTTGTAACAACGTTACTTTAATAAAAGAAACTTTTGAAAATACAGATTCTAAATAATCTTGTTTAAGAATTTTACGTGTGTTATCAAGAATTTTATTAAAATGAAATTGTACAGATAATTTTCGGACACACTGGAATTTCTAAAAAACTTGTCAAAACTTGGTATCAGAAAAAACTTAATGAGATTCTCTGTAAAATGGGACAACACTGGAATTTCTACACTTCATGGTTGACTTTTAATAACAGCCAAAACTTGTACAGATAATTCTCGGACACCCTGTATATATTCACGAAATTAATTCAAAGATGAAAACTGATGAGAACAAATATTATCTATCGAAAAAATATGAAAAACTTACATCTTTTCAAGTTTTAAATTAAAAGATTGACATTAGTACCTGAACCCTTCCCGAGATAAATGAAGCTAAACAATGAATAAATAATTTCATTATACTGTATAAGTTTAGGGGGGGATTCGGCTATACGATGCAGTATATCTGACTAATTGAAAATTTCATTTAAATACTAACAAAACCCCAGTGAAAAGCGTTAGAGTCTCGTTTCCTTTCAGATGTTTGTCGGAATAGCGTTCATTGTATCCGAAATGGGCAATCTCGGAGCTAAAATTCATCCCGGACACATTTATGAAATCCGCTTCAATTTCCGACGCGAATTACTGACTCAACTGCATATTAATCTTATTCAACGCGAGTAAACCTGTCAACATAGGTTTGTTAAAAGCGGTTTTATATATATATATATATATATGGGAAACTACGCGTATAAAATTGAAAGACCATCCGAGAGGATAGGCAGAGTCATCCTGAAATAAACGAACCACGCGCGTACGAAATAAGTGCAATCGGAAAAGGATATACAGTAGTTATAACTCAAGCCGATAAAGGAGTGGGGGTAATTGTGGTGAATAAAGTGGATTATACAAACAAAATGATGGATTTATTGAATGATGTAACGACATATGAGAGGAGACCTACAGGGTATGCGGAAGATGAGGCAAAACGATTCAAACGGGACGTGAGGAGTGTTGAACGGGTCAGAGAAGGGAAGAAAGCTAATAGGTTTACTGGAGGAAGACCCCCGCCAGCCGAGAATGAGAGGCCTGCCAAAAGTACATAAACCTGCTGGCATACCGATGAGACCAATAACATCTGGTATAATAGCGCGCCTCATAAGCTGGCCAAGAAACTAGGTAAGTCGCTTTCAGCCGCGCTTGGGTCAATAAGGTTCATTTAAAAAACTCTTCTGACTTATTACAGAGTCTAAAGCACATTAATTTTGACGGAAAGAAACTAGCGAGCTTTGATGTTAAAGCATTATTCACAAATGTTTCGGTGGATGGAGCATTACAGCGGTCAGGAGAGCGATAGAAAACATCGAAGACAGCGTTCTTCCGGCAACAAGGGAGGATTACATGGAACTGGTTGCTTTGGGTGTGAAGTTTGATACTTTTACATTTCAAGGTGAAGAGTATAGGCAACAAAGAGGCCTGGCCATGGGTTTACCACTCATCGCTGTCATGGCTAGTCTCCATATGGAAACCGTGGAGACGGAAAGATTTAGTAGGATAATGGAAAGAGGTGCAGCTTGGTTTAGATACGTTGACGATGTGTTAGTAGTGGTTCCAGAGAACACGGATATAAACAATAAGTTAAGAATGTTGAATGATGTGGATGGTCATATACAGTTTACGGTGGAAGAAGAAGAAGAGAATGGAAAAATGGCTTTTTTAGACGCAATGATTTGGAGATCGGGTGTGAGTGCAAAATTTTCAGTCTGTAGAAAGTCTACAAACAAACTCAAGCCTACAAACAAAGATGACTTTGTTCATTATTTGTCTGCTCATAATGAAAGGGCTACGACAGGTGTGTTGATTGGATTCTACCTGAGAGCTATTAGAATACGTAGTGAGGAGTATCTGGTGAATGAATTTGAATACATCAGGGAAGCGTTTGGAAAGTTAGGTTATCCCGAAAGATTAATAGTTAAACTAAAGAAAAAAGCAATTAATATATGAGAACGGCGTGGAGGTGAGACTGAAAATAATGTAGATAAAGAGTATATAACGGTTCCGCATTCAAGAGGAGCCCAAATTATCGATAAATTCCTAAGAGGAGCGGGAGTTTATTTAGTCATTTCTTCGGGGATAAAGAGAGGCGATATGGTGAGGACGAAACAAAATGAGTATATTAATGAACGTAGTGTAGTTTACGAGATTCCATGTAATGGCTGCTCCGCCATTTATTATGGGGAGTCAGGGCGCGGCTTACCAAAAAGACTATATGAACATAGAGCAGACACGCGTCTACATCGAACATCTAACTCACTCGTCTCGCACGCGGGTAGGTAGGGACACCTACCAAACTGGCAAGAAGCTAAGATCATTCATAAAGGACTAGATAAGGGATGAGGAAAGCAACTGAAGTTGCTTATATAACGTCAGGAAACGTAGTAAATCATAGAGAGGGATTTATGAGTTTAGCCAAATTAACGGGAAAAATTATGGTGAAGTTAGCAGAAAGGGGCGGGGCCAAGGAGCATCAACAGTAACCAGCCAATCAGGTGAAGCCACGAATGTTCGTCCCGTAGGATTGGAAAAGATCGTCTGCATTTAAATATTGTGTGTTTAACTCATGTTGTCATTCTGTGTGAGCAAGGATTTCTGCCGAAACGTAACGGAATATAACTCCATCTCTTATCTGTGTCTTTTTCTACCACCCTCAAACCGCTCATTTGTCTATATGGATAACATATATATATATATATGTGTGTGTGGTGTGTGTGTGTGTGTGTAATTTTTTTTTAACTTCATAACGAAATTAATTGAAAGCTAAAAACTGATGAGAACAAATATTATGTATCGCAAAAATATGAAAAATATTCACCCCCCTTTTCAAGTTTTAAATTAAAGGAGTGACATTAGTATCTGAACCTTTCCCCAAATAATTCAAGTTAAACGATGAATGAACATAGTGTAATTTCATTCGTACACGAAAAGTAAACTCGAAACATCGTACCAACATTTCCATTACCGTCAAACATCAGTGAGTCACCACTGAAAAATTGTCATCACCGAAAATCAACAAACGGAAGTGTTGGTCCCTAAATCCGAATGGATGATGAGGGGAAACCCCATCGATAAAAATGTCATATTTACTACTGTCAATTCCATCGAACAAGGAAATAACTCTGAGGAGTCCTTTCATGAATTTTTAGTGCCAGGAAAATGGTCGTCCGGATTAAAATAACTATCTTTGGTGTCCTCAGAGATTAATCTCTTATTTCCCTTTCAGTTACATTTAAATGAAAACATTAGTGAAATATTGAAGTTTTACCTTATTCAAGGTAGTGGGGTTCCTTTGTATCTCTTTGTGCCTCTCCATCACCCCGGCCCCACACTGAGAATATAAATTGGGTTCTAAGATAATGTTAAGTTAAAATAAGTTATTAAAAATATTCCTTCATTTTTTTTATGCGGGAAGGAGGGGCCAAGGCAAACGCCCAAAGAGGAAGAAAAGAGGCAAAAATCAAACATTTATCAACATTTAATTTTTTTATATTTTTAAATAATTAAAAACGTAATTTTGTAATAATGTAATTGTAATTCTCAATCCAAGGAGGATTAGCGAGACCTACAAAAGGATTATCATTTTTTTAACAAACGTTTCGGATAATTTTCCTTCCCATCATCAGTAACTCTAAAAAGAATTATATTAACCCATTAGTGCCTATTGGTAGAATTTCCTACCGCTAAAATTGTTTGCCATTATTGCGTCCCTTTTTCTTTTATTCACGTGATCTTCGGTATGAGTCACTGATATGACGAATGTTTTAGATTCTCAGATCGATCCATTTTCAATGAATAGAAATAATTAGAATATTTCCTTTAAAAAGAAATATAATATTTCCTTTTAAAAGGAAATATTCTATTCATTGAAAATGGACCGATTTGAGAATCTACAAGATTGCGTCATATACAAACAATTTTGGCGGTAGGAAATTCTACCAATATGCACTAATGGGTTAATTTCAGTTGAAAATTATTCTTTAAAGCATAAAGCGATTCAGATGTTTTTTAGATCTATTTCATTTTGTGATTTAGTAAGAAATCAACGTTCTTACGTAACAATTAGTTGGAGGCGAAGTGTTTTTCGAACTCTTCGTAAAGCCCAAAATGAAATATATGTAAAGGGTGTCTTAAAATTACCTAGTAAACTTTTATATGTCTATCGATCAGTAGTCGGACGTTGTGAACAATGTGTTCAAGTTGAAGGAAGACATTTTGAATATCTAAAATAAACAATTTTTGTTACTTTTCTTATTGCTGCTCTATTTGAAATAAAATTGTTAAATATCGCATAATTTTAGTTAACATATTGCGTTCATATAAAAGTTTACTAAACGTTTACTAGGTAATTTTAGAATACCCTGTAGAATTAATTCACTCGTCTATTACTCTTAAGAATAACTCCAATTTAAATAAATATAAATCTATTTAGAATTTGAAAATATTGTTTCCATCCCACTGATGATGAACGGAATTTTTTAGAAACGTCTCTTAAAAGAATAACAGTCACTTTAGTGGTCTTATTTAGAAAGCTTCTTTACGAACTATATATATATATATTATATATATATATATATATATATATATATATATATATATATATATATATATATATATTATATATATAATTATATATATATACAGTGTGTCCGTAAAGTCATGGTGGGATTTTAAATAGCTATATTATTGCAACGAAACAAGATAATGAGATGAAAAAAAGGCAAATTGAAGAACAACTCTAAAAGAATAACTTTATTTAACGTAGTTCGATATGGGCTCCTCTGGTAGCCCTGCAGACATCTAGGCGGTGATTGAATTCCAGCCACACACGCCCAAGAACATCAGGAGTGACGGATGCGATAGCTTCCGTGATTCGCTCGTGCAAGTGATGAATATCCCTAATGGGTACACTGTACACGCTTTGCTTGACGTAACCCCACAAATAAAAGTCCAAAGGTGTCAGGTCCGGAGAGCGTGGAGGCCATGGCTTCCATCCTCCTCTTCCTATCCATCTCTGTGGAAATTTTTCATTAAGGAATTCTCGAACAACGTTGGCATAGTGCGGAGGAGCACCATCTTGCTGAAAGATGACATTATTGTCAATAAATTGGGGTACTGCAAAATGTTCCAACATAGCGAGGTAGTTGTGTGACGTCACAGTGGGTTCCGCGAAGAAAAATGGGCCAATCACTCGATCTCGTGCTAGAGCACACCACACATTAACTTTCGGGCTATTACGCTCATGTTCAACATAGGCATGTGGACAGCCTAGACTAACTACGAGATAAAGGTTAAGCTTAGCCTAGACTAACTACAAGATACAACTTTGAGAGTTGTTCTTCAATTTGGCATTGTTTCATCTCATTATCATGTTTCGTTGCAATAATATAGCTATTTAAAATCCCACCATGACTTTACGGACACACTGTGTGTATATATATATATATATACCTTGTTAACCTTGTTGCTGCTTCGTGCGTTGGTCTCTCTTCACACGAAGGTCAAGCTGATGGCCCCGCCTCTAGTCCTAGCTTGGTGGAGGAGCGAGTTGCTTTCTTGTGCTCTCCACCGTACATAGTCAGGTACACCCGGTTCATCTGGTATACCGTCCTGGGCCAGGCATCTAGTCTTCTCTTGAAGACTTCAACTTTGACCCCTGTAACGTTTCTAAGGTCCTTTGGAAGCTGGTTAAAAAGTCTTGGCTCCCTGACAACCAAGCTATTTCCCTTCAGTGTTGAGGAGGTCCCTTGATGGGCCTTTAATTTGGGAACACTACATATTCTGCCTTTCCTATTTTCCGGTGTTGTTTGAATGGTAATTGGGTTTAGTTTTAGGTTTGGTACCAGTTTTTCGATCATTTTCCATATGTAGATTATGGTGTACCTCTCTCTTCTTCTATCCAGGGAGTACAGATTTAGTTTACGTAATCTTCCCAGGGAGTACAGATTTAGTTTCCGTAGTCTTTCCCAGTAGTTGAGTTCTTTGCAGCCATCAATCTTGGCTGTGAAATGTCTCTGCGTTTCTTCTAGTTTATTAGTTTCTTCCTTTTTTTATGGGGACGTCAAAACTGGGCAGTATTCAAGGTTGGTATAATCAGTGTTTTTAGCAGGGGAATCATTACTGTCCTGTCCCTTCTTTTGAACGTTCTTAGTACCTGTCCCGCGACTCTTTTTGCTTTATTTATCGCTATCTGATTTTGTGTTTCGAATTTCGCGTCATCGGTCATTATTCCCCCCCCAGATCGATCGCTTTCGTGCTTCTCTGAATTTCCTGTCTATCGAGATAATATGCGGTCTGTTTAAGTTCCTCTTTTCTACCATATCTCAAGAGCTGAAATTTCTCGGTATTAAATGACATGTTATTGTCTTCTGACCATTTGTATATTTTATTCATGTACCTCTGCAAGGCCTCCACTTTATTTACATCGCTGATTTTTCTGCTGATCTTTGTATCGTCTGCCAAGGATGTTACTATACTGTTGTTGTTTACTCCGCTGTCAATGTCTGTTAGCATGATAATGAACAGGAGTGGGGCCAGTACTGTACCTTGTGGTACTGAGCTGCGTACTTCCGATTCTGATGATGATATACCTCGAATTTTGATGACCTGTAGACGTTTTCTGAGGAAGTTGTAGATCCATTTTCCCACTTTGCCTGTTATTCCCATATATTTCATTTTATGTGCTATTATACCGTGATCACATTTGTCGAAAGCTTTAGCAAAATCTGTGTATATGACATCGTAGTTGTCATTGCCTTCCAGTGCATCTAGGATATTGTTGTAGTGTTCTATTAGTTGTGCTGGGCATTATCTACCTGATCGGAATCAGTGCTGATTTTCGTTGAATCTTTCCAGTGTCTCCAAGAAATCATAAATTTTCTCTCTAATTATTCTTTCAAATACTTTGGTGAGGTGGGACGTCAATGACACTGCTCTATAGTGTCTACAGTATACCTTTGGTTTGCTTCCGCCGGAATTGTTCATTCTGACGAAAGTCAAGCTTTTCACTCCAACTTACACCTACAGTTTAACGTGGAATCCGAACCACGCCCCACCAACAGCCCCGTGTCTAGGCCACCCAGGGTATCCATTTATCTACCAACCACTTTCTTTATTGTGTGGAAGGATGAACAACTGGGTTTTGCTACCCGTCGGCTGCCGTCAGCGGGTCTCGATCCCGGTGCCGATGGATTCGTCGTCAGCGACGCTAACCACTACACCACGGAGGCGCATTGCTCTATATATATATATATTATATATATACTAATTTCTTCATACATACCTCATTTACCCATCCTAGTCTTTGTACCGAAGGTCCGTGTGCCGTCGGGTCATACTCGTAACAGAGGCAGAACCTAGGGTCAGTCGCTTTTATTTTTCCCATGGCAACGTACGAGCAACAAACTCTACGGGAAATGCAACGAATGTTTTAATTAATCTCGCAAGATTAGTAAAAATATTTAATTAGCTACTGAACAAACGCAATAAAAGTAAATATGGTTTTGATAATTAATTAATTAAATCACTAAATCATTAAATCAATAATAACGTGAAAAGGGCCAGAAAATTTATATCAAATACAAAATTTCCACATTAATAAACATTTAATAATATTACTTAATTAACTTTTGTGGATGAAAAGGATGAGAAGGTTGTCAATTATTTTTGTCATTCAATTTTGTATTTAAACCCGGTGCAATAATAACTCAAAAGTTTGTTATCCGGCGTTATACACACACACACACACACACACACACACACACCACACACACACACACACAATATATATGTGTGTGTGTTTTTTTTTTTTATTAAAATTCAAATAATGTATAATGTATATGCCATTTATCGAATCGAAGCGGTCAAAACAAAATTATATATTTATGATTGGTATAAATAAAAAAATTAAATAAGTGAGAAATAAGTTTCAGTAATCGCTCTTCATTGAATTTAACATCACCTGTCGCACCGTTCGTTGGCACACACGAGAACTTTGAAACTGCCGCAAACTGCTGTAGAAAACTGCAAAAAATGGACCACGATTCTCAATGTTTTTAATTTAATTGAGAAATTTGCTTTATGTAAATGAGGTAGAAGTCATTTAAAGTCATTTGAAACCATTTAAAGAAATTTTAACCCATTTAAAGTAATTTACATCACCTTTAAAGTTCTTTGAATCCATTTACGGTAACTTAAAGTCATTTTTCGGTACGTACTCGGGACTCGTATGAATGTAATAGTGAAGATGAAGAATCAACATAGCTCAGTTTCTAAGAGGTTTAAGTATCTTTCCTCGTCCCCTTACGTACACCGTCCTTATCTTATTTTTCAATTGTTATTTTAACGAAGTTCATTTTCATTTGAGAGATCTCCGTAAACTATTAATGTAATTGAACGAAAGACTCGTCGATCAAGTTGGCTTTGATCTTTGTAGATTTTTCCCGGACTCATTATTAAAAATAAATGGGTCCTATATTAGTCAGTTACTCAGTATTATACGTAATAAGTCCAAATACTAAAAAATAACGCGAGAAATAAACTTGAAATAATTACAAAGATTTGAAAAACATCATTCGAGTATTGAATCGCATTTTATAGATATTCTTCTAAAAATCTCTGCGGAAAGTTTGGGATTATTTAATCGCGAGAAACCTTTTCCTGATCGAAGTGTAATCAGTCACGGGTGTGATGGAATTATAAAACGGGGGATTAATGGCACCCGTTAATTTTTGTAACGGGTGAAAAATGTAAGTTAGGTTTAATACGATAATTAAATTTATTTATTGTTGGTGTAAAGAGTATACTAAAGAGTATACAAGGGTCAAATTTTGCGAAGATCAACTTGATACGAGTCAGTGGTGGCGAACCTTTTTTGCTGGCGGGTCATTTTTGTTACTTTTGATTTAAAAAAAAAACGAAATTGGGTCACGATAATTTATTTACTTACTATTTTTAGTGAGAAACTTCTTGTTGGATTTTAGCTGCTAATGTTTTACTTCGAGGTTTATATTTAGTTATCTTTAGTCTCACACACGCAGCACTCATATCTGTGCCAAGGCGATTCCTAGTGGTGGATTTGACGAAATTCATGGAGGAAAACAACAACTGTTCACGTGAATAAGATGAACCAAACATTTTTAGCAGAGCTAATGCTAGCGTACAATTGACCTAACCGGCCATTCAATTGACCTAACCGGGCATTCAATTAACCGGGGGCCACACAGCAACCTCGTATCTAGGCGTCATGAGCGGTGTAAACCAGATAACGGTCATGCGCCATGCAAACTAGTGCGGATATAAATGCAATTTTTTTTCGTATGTTACGCATATTTCTCCAGGAAAATAATGTCATTTTCTTTATTAGAATATAAAAATTAATTAGTATACAAATTTTCGGATCATGTCAAGAATAGCGAACCCAATTTTACCATGTCAAGAATAGCGAACCCAAAAATTCCCTTGTCAAGAATAGCAAACCCAATTAAGTGAACCCGAATAAGTGAATTTTGCTTCATCCAGTTAATCACTGGTAAAGTTTCTTCCCCAAGTAATGGCTGCAGAATTTCTGTAAATGTAGATCTATCCATTTTGAAGGGTAAGGAATTAATGATTTAAGAATTGTTTGGGTTCTTCCACATAAGCTAACGTAGTCTCTATTGAGATTGGTAGTCCTATTATTGTAAAAATACTTATTTTATTTATTTGCATTTATAAATTTGTTTATATAATAAATATTAAAATATTACAATTTCTCTTATGTTACAATTAGCCTAAGACCCACCCTTCGTGCGGGTCGCGGGTAGCAAAAATTAACCAAACTATCACGACTTAACCTAACCAATCGTCAAGGGCGTACAATTAACCTTAAAAAAACGATAAATTTTTTTTTATTTATTTATTTTTATATATTAAGAGAAGAGGATTCTTTATACTGTACGGCATTGACGATTGGTTAGGTTAAGTCGTGCTAGTTTGGTTAAATAAAAAAAGACTAATATAAAAGCATTTAATACGTCCTTAACTAATTACTTAAAATTGGGAAACATAAACCTACCGTCTGAAGTTATGAAAACGTCCTTGAGGACTTCCCATGTCAAGAATAGCGAACCCAAAAATTCCCTTGTCAAGAATAGCGAACCCTGCAGGTGTTGGGTTCGCTATTCTTGACATGATCCAAATTTTCAGCTAAATCCCGTGGGGTCGTCTATTTAGAAAAGATCCGAGGTAAGTTACCTAGGTGAGAAACTAAACTAATCTTAACTATATCTAACCTAACCAACCTAACACAACCTAACGTAATCTAAATAGCTTTCTTACATGTTCCAGGTTTGTGCCGAGGCAATTTTGCACGATATTTCAGTTGAAAAAAAAAAAAAAAAAAAAAAAAAAAAGTACTTTAAAAGCAAATTTTTATAATTTCTTTTCGGTTCTCCAAAAATATAAAGTTATTTTTGAAATTAGCGGATAAAACTACACTAGAAAAATGTAGTTTTATTTAAAATGTTTACAGTTCATAAAACTGAAAGATCCATACATAGATTATAAAATTAGGGAATAGGCCTCAGATGAATTTAACTGACTACGTGACTTCTACCACAAGAACAGACTAGTTTAAATTCGCTCATACGGGTAATGTAATGAATAAGAACTCCACAAATAGGGAACAAGTATCACAGTCACGTGATATTACGCCTCTTTTTCGTCCAATTATGCCATTAAAACCAAATTAATTTTCAAATAGCACGTAATATATGCAAGGTGTTTATAAAGTCCCTATATATTTCATTGAAAACGTAGCAAAAAGGGTAAAATTCAATAACAATATAATAAAAGGCATACATTTAATGAATACTTAAGCATATGATTCTACAGGAGCACCATCAGTATCTCTACAGCAGAGCTTTCCAAACTTTTAACGTTGGCGACAAACTATTTAAGCATAACAATTTTCACGACACATTAATTAATTTTTGTTATCAAATATCAAATATGAGATAATTTTTCAGTAGGTGGTTTATCTTGTAGCCGATTTTGTTGATAGAAAAATCAAAATTTTCAAAATACAAAAAACACTAATGTGTCGCGACACACCAGTTTGGAAAGCTCTGCTCTACAGAGTTCGAATCTGTCAGCAGCATTGCGGAACACATTTTGAAGCATGACAGGGGTTATTCTTGTAACTGCTCTTACGATACGAGCCCGTAAATGTCCCAGCTTCACAGCTTCATTCAGATGGCATTTTAAACACCGTCGTCTTTCAACAAGATGGGGCACCTTGTCATTACGCAAACATTGTTCGGGAGTACCTAAATGAACGATTTCCAAATCGGTGGATCGGACGTGGAGGCAACAGGCCCTGGGCGGCTCGATCTCCTGACCTAATGTCCTTGGATTTCTTTGCATGGGGCTTTATCAAATCAAACGTCTATCAAACGAAGGTTACAGATGTGCAAGATTTACGTGCTCGTATCGTAACAACATTTGCAAAAATAACCCCTGTCATGCTTCAAAATGTGTTCCGCAATGCTGCTGACAGATTCGAACTCTGTAGAGATACTGCTGGTGCTCATGTAGAATCATATGCTGAAGTATTCATTAAATGTATGCCTTTTATTATATTGTTATTGAATTTTACCCATTTTGCTACGTTTTTACTTTCTGAAATAGATAGGCACTTTATAAACATCCTGTATAAATATAATAAAAGGATTTAATATCGTAAAATAGGCCAGATAAGTTAATTAAGCTATAAAGACAGATGGAAGTATAAAAAAAATTCATAAAATAATATATTAAAAGTTCTTTGTAGTTCCAGGTTTATACAACAGAAATTTGTAAAAACATCCCGTCTGACGCAATCATTGACGGGAAACAATAATTTGGATGGAAACGCACACAAGCTTTATTCATATAGAAAAAGATGAGTAATGTACTGAACGCTTTTTCTACCAACTTAATAAACTCGGCTTATAACTGGTGATTACGCGTTACCAGCCACAAAAATAAAAATAAAATATAGTTATGGAAATTGGCAAATAAGAGGATTACACTAACCTTCATAATTTCAAGCTGCATAAAGAACTGATATTATATATAGCCTTTATATATATATATATATATATATATATATATATATATATAGATATATATATATATATATATATATATATATAAAACGGGTGAACCAAAAGTAGGTGGACAGTAAATGATAACGTTTATTTTGAGAATACATATACAATTATTTAATTTTTTTGTATACTATAATACAAAATAAAAAAAAAATTAACTTATACCAATACAATACAAAAGCACTGAAAATTTTATCAACGCAGGTGCTCAAATTGCTGTCCATCACAATTTACACAGCTTTGAAGTCTACCTTTCACACTTCGACAAACATTTTTGCACAAGTTTCTTTGTGCATTAATTTCTTGAAATGCATCTCTGATGTAATTTTTCAAATCACCAACACTTCGTGGTTTTCGACTATAAACTTTGTCCTTGAGTACTCCCCAAAAGAAAAAATCCATTGGGGTAAAGTCAGGTGAACGTGCAGGCCATTCAATTGGACCTCTTCTGCCGATCCATTTCTCGGGAAATGTTTCATCAAGATACTCACGGACTGCTCTTGAATAATGTGGAGGGGCCCCATCTTGTTGGAAATAGAGGTCATGTGAATTAGGCTGTTGTTGTAAGTGTGGAACAACTTCATTCATTAGAATTTCGAGATACTTATCACCTGTGACTGTTCCATCAACAAAAATTGGTCCTAAAACACCAGAACTTGAAATACCACCCCAAACAGTGACACCAGGCTGGTTTAGTTGCTGCTCTAATGTTAAATGCATGTTCTCACTATACCAGTAAACACAATTATGTCGATTAACATGACCTGATAATTTGAAAGAAGCCTCATCGGTCCACACAATGTTATCTAAAATTATTGGATTTCCTTCAATTTCGTTCAGCATGATCTCACTAAATTGCAGCCGCCTGTCTGGGTCATCCTCCAATAAGCCATGAATTAGCCGTGGACGATAAGCTTTCAACCCAATAGATTTCAGAATTCGTATAATAGAGGTTTGTGAAATGTCCAGTTCTGCTGAGGCTCTTCTGGTGGACTTTGGGGACTGTGAACAAATGCTTCGGCAACAAGTTGCTTATTGTCCTCTGTGCAAACTGTTTTGGGTCGACCAGTTCTTGGGGCATTAAGAATTGAGCCAGTGGCATCAAATTTGTCACGAATGCGGTAAATGGTTTGTCTCTTTGGGGATTGAGTACCAAATGTTTCAACCATTTTGTTCTAACAGTTTCAGTATTTTGAGATTTCCAATACTCTTTTAACACCCATTTTCTGGCATCAGTATTTAGATTATTTGCCATTATGGGTTCTCTGAACTATCTGAAAAGAAAAAGATTAAATTTAAATAAATTTAGTTATAATATTTAATATAATATAACACAAACACCATAGTTATAATGAACACCATAGTTATAATATAATATAACACAAACCCTATTCAACCTACTGTCCACCTACTTTTGGTTCACCCGGTATAACCCACTTACATTAATCCTATCTATTCCACTGTTGCCACAGCAACGGAAAACTTCGCCTTGTAGATCAAATACACAGTGTATATTAAAAGGACTTTTTCAATTTAATGGGCTGTGAAAAAAGTTATAAAAACAACTTTTTGGTGTTGGGAATAATAAATTTATTAAGAAAAATACATTTAGGGTGAAGAGATTTACTATTTGATAAAACCTACTGTTTTAATTAGAAAATGTATGCCCATATTTGGCTAAAAATGCGATAATTATCGAAAATATAATACAATAGCAGAAAAAGTAACATATATAACCCGATAGGCTAGCCTAACCTAACGCAACCTATCCTAACCTATTTCTCCATTCTTAACAAATTATTATTTCCAAGCACCAAAATGTTTTTATACTTTATTTCACAGCCCATTAACGGAAAAGAGCCAATTAAAAAAATTTATTATCAACTAAAAGTGTGTGTATATATATATATATATATATATATATATATAGCGCAAAATCTGCCCTCCACAAAGGTTCGAACCCGAGCCCTCTGGCTCAGAGATGAGGGCGGTTTCGAATATTGGTTGGGTGGGTTTTAGGCGAATTTGTCTACAACAATTTATCTAAAGATACAATTCATCTACAACAATTTATCTACAACAATTAGTCTACAGATACAATTTATCTACAATAATTTGTCTACAGATACAATTTGTCTAGAGAAACGGATCAGGTTAAGAATAGCGAACCCATTTACCTCATGTTAAGAATGGCGAACCCAAAATTAAACATGTTAAGAATAGCGAACCCAAAATTCAACAAGTTAAGAATGGCAAACCTAATGTTTCAACAGAGAAAAATACTTCGAAAAAAAAAAAAATATTTATTAAGAGAAATTGAAATATTTAATAAGAAGCCACTTTAAAAAACTAGTTTGCCTAACATAATAAAACAATAGGATTTTAATGGAAAGGATATTGTGATGCAATGGGGCGCAAAATTTTGGCAGCTATTAAAGAATAGGGACCCCAGCCTTCTTTAGTTAGCTTTATAAGGCTAACTAACGAAAATATCATGACCTAACCTAACCAATCGTCAAGGGCGTACAGTTAACCTAACGATTGGTTTGGTTAGGTCGTGATATTTTCGTTAGTTAGCCTTATAAGTATGCTGACCATATTTCCTTGAGACAAAAACGGACATTGGGATGGCAAAAAAGGGACGGGGGTTATGTAATATTCTGTATTCATGAAAAAGTAAGTACATAAACCGGGACAAAATTGACATTTTTATTAAAACGACGGGACGGCCAGGAAATATAAAACAAACGGTACTGTCCCGTTCAAAACGGTACGTATGGTCAGCCTACTTATAAGCCTAACTAAAGAAGGCTGGGGTCCTTATTCTTCAATAGCTCCGAATTTTGTTTGGGGTTGTAAAGTGTCTGAAGAAAGAGCAGAGTTTCAACGAGGCTCAAATTGAGCAGTAAGTGGCTGGAAGAGAACTACAAAATCCAAAGAAGCGATACCTTGATGCTGCTCAACGCATCAGAAGAATTGTTGAAAATTTCAATCCTGAGAACATCATCGACTATGTTCGTGGTATAGCCCACAACCTTTCTTTTTAGCATTTTAACAAAATGAATGTACGTTTTACCTTTTTTGTCAAAAAAAATTTCAAATTAAAAATAAAATTATTAATTTTTTTGAAAAAATTAATAATAATTAACATCAAATAGCTTTCATTTTTCCTCTCTAGATAAATTGTATCTCTGTAGACAAATTATTGTAGATAAATTGTATCTGTAGACTAATTGTAGATAAATTGTTGTAGACAAATTGTTGTAGATGAATTGTATCTTTAGACAAATTGTTGTAGACAAATTCGCCGGACACCGGTTGGGTGATGGTGGATAAATTTTGCCTAAGGAAAACTGCGCAGTTATATATATATATATATAATATATATATATATTATATATATATATATATATATATATATATATATATGCGCCTCGGTGATGTAGTGGTTAGCGTCACTGAGTACGAATCCATCGGCCCCGGATTCAAGACCCGACGGCAGCCGGCGCGCAGCAAAACCCAGTTGTTCATCCTTCCACACAACGAAGAAAGGTTGGTAGATAAATGGGTACGCTAGGTGGCCTAGTGGTTAAGACGCTGGGCTGCTGATGGGGCATGATTCGGATTCCACGTTAAACTGTAGGTCTAAGGTGGAGTGAAAAGCTTGACCTTCGTCAGAATGAACAATTCGGGCGGCGGAAGCTAACCAAAGGTTATATATATAATATATAATATATATATATATATATATATATATATATATAATATATTATACACAGTATATATAAATAATTAGAAGTTTTGGTTCTTAAATCTTTTAGACATTTTATTTCCTTTGTTACGAAAACATCATCCTTCGTGTATAAATCATATTCAGAAATATTATTGAAGATATCATTGTATTCAGCCAATAAAGACAGTAATAAGAATATTTCCAGTGTTTCAGATCTTGCCATGATTAATATATATATATATATATATATATATATATATATATATATATGAGAGAGAGAGAGAGAGAGAGAAATTGTTTTTACTGTAAGTATATTCGGTGGTTGCCGCAGTCATTGTGGACGAGGTAAGCTATAAATTTCTTATTAAATATTCACGAGATTCCGCATCATAAATAGTGAAACAAATTAAAAAAAAATATATATGCAACAACAAGACGAAAATAAAATAATAAAAAAAGAACGTTTATTTCAGTTTAATTTAAAACATTTACTGGTAAATAAACTTTTTCCATGGTTTAAAACTCGACAAAATGAAGGAACTTTCCCATAAAAAAACGCATCAGTCTCGTGAAAGAACATATGGCGAATAGCAAATTATAAAATTGTATTTTTTGTTTCTCTTTACAAAAGATACACGATACGTTCTGTAATAATGGATTCCAACACACACACACACACACACACACACACACACACAAGCGAGGAACAAACTTTTTCTTAATTAAAAAAAATGGCATAATCTCAGTGCCAGCGAACCGAGAAATTCACAGGAATGGGGTATTTTTTTTTTTTATGAAGTAACACTTTTGATACCTCAAGACATTAACAAAAATGTTTCACTCTTCATATTATGACAATTTATAAAATATAATCTTATTCATTCACGCAGAAAATTTCCCCACGGATTTTCCCCACGGATTTTCCCCACGGATTTTCCCCACGGTACAAGACTAGAATTTTTTTCAATATTATTTGGTGTTATTGCGCGTTGCTTCTCTGAGAACGATCGTTCAACATAAATTGATGTCACTGGGCAATATTTGAAATGAGGAGCGAGAGAAGGATCCTTCCAAATACCCATTTGCGAAATAGTTCTTCTTCGTACCCAGATTTTCTGGTCAAAACCTGTTGGATTTTGTCCGTTACTCGTCTTCCATCATGAAATGGAGCTGATTTTGAAAGTATCTCGTTGAACGGAAAAATCTTATGAACAGATATCCTCGTGTGTATATATAGTGTAAATATGCATTTGGGTATACAGCTAGTCAGTTTATTGTTTTACAATAAAAAGAGATTTTTTTTTAAACAAACTACACTGTAGCCGTAACAAGTTAAGAATTTTTTGTAAATCGTGGAAAATATGTAAATATATACGCTAACGCCAATTGCACGCAATACCTCCTCAAATATACATTGCATATATGCATTAGTAATTTCCCAAATTCTGATCTCCATGGAAACAGGATGTCAGAGATATATCGCGGTAACAACGAGCAATATCGCGAATATAAATCTGTTCTCTCATCTCTTTCGGTTTGGGATTATTTATTTATTTATTTATTTGTGTGGCGAGCCTCATTTTTCATTTTCATTTATATAAAGGATAAAAAGGATTACCGTATTTGACGGCTTACAAGACGCTGCGCCGTGAAAGACGCACCTTAATTTTGGAAAGGTAAATTCAAGAAAAAAGTTTTTGATGCACTTTATTGTTAATAGAATGGATATGTAAAATTCAATAAAAAGAAAACCCAAAGGCCAATAAAGAAAGATAATATGATTATTACTCTTATTATTTGTTATTAATCAACTTCAGATTCATTACTGACATTATCATCATTATCCCCATCATCATAATCATCATCATCATCATCTTCACTTGTATCAATGTTGGTGACGATGGTAGGAGGCAACGACTCGTATAGGCCAGATACGAGAGTGCCTGACCTTTTGGAGAGATATAGGGGGTTAATTAGGTCCCTGAAGGCGAGGTCAGATAGGTCTTTAGTTCTAGGTATTACCCCTAGGCACGGTTTGGGTCTTAGAATTACGTCTAAAACAATATTTTTGAATAACAAATTAGAAGAGATTTGTGCTGAGGAAAGTGTACCCTTCGTAAAGCTGTGGTCCGAATTCAATGATCCTAGCCTTTTTATAAAAGATGGGGTGCATTTTAATGAAATAGGTAATGCTAGGCTAGGTAGGTTAATAGACGAAAACGTGCGAAAGCTGTATAGGTCGAAGCCTTCTTTAAACGTTGTGGGTCCGGGAAACGCGGGCCCGACGTGATAAATAGTTTAAAAAGCGGGCCCGTGGTAAAAAATAACTTAAACGTCTTTTATTGCAACGCGCGTAGTATTAGAAATAAATTAAATGAATTTAAGGCGGTAATTTATTCCGGCAACTATGATATAGTTGCTATCACTGAAACTTGGTTAAATACCGTGACTCGGGACTTGTTGGGGGAACTTGATATACCGGGTTTTAAAATCTTTACTAATGATAGGTTACATAGATTTGGAGGCGGCGTTTTGCTGTACATTCGTAATTCCCTTAGGGCTATCGAGGTTAAGTTAGATTTTCCGGCAGCAATTAATGCGATCTGTGTTGAAGTTAGGGCGCGTAGTATTAGTTTTAATTTTGTCGTTGTTTATAGACCTCCCGTTCAACCCCTCGATATAGATACTAGATTTTACTCACTTCTTGGTAATTTTATTGACAATCGGAATAGTATAATTGTCGGAGACTTTAACTGTCCTAATGTTAATTACGAGAATTTTACGGGTAACGAAGAGGGTTTGAGACTGGTTGAGTTTATGGACGATAACTTTTTACGACAGATAGTTACCCAACCAACGCGCGGTGATAATATCTTAGATTTGGTGATGACGAACGGCGAGAATATAGTCGAAAGTTTAGAAGTAGGCGAGAGTTTAGGATGTAGCGATCATCAAATTCTTAGGTTTAAGTTATTGATAGAAAACACACAGGATAGTAACGTAATAGAAGTCCCTGATTTTCGTAGGGCTAATTTTGATAGTTTTGCTGATAGGATGAGAGTAGTGGACTGGGATAACTTATTTATGGGTAATGATACGAATTTGCGTTGGGTGGGGCGTTTAAAGAAAGTTTTAGGAATATTGAAAGGGAGTTTATTCCTCGTAGGCCCAAGCGCGTTAGAAATCGTGGTAGGCCGAAGTGGTGGACTAGGGAAGTAGGCGAGTTCATAAACGAGCGTAATAGAGCGTATAGACTTAACAAGCGCAATGGCCAGGTAGCTAACTTTAATAGATATATCGAGCTTAGACGTCAGGTTAAAAGATCAGTTAGGAATGCCAAGCGTAATTTAGAGATAGTTATAGCTGCGGATAGTAAACATAATCCAAAAAAGTTTTTTGAATACGTAAATAATCGTAAGCCGGTAAAGGATAACATAGGCCCTCTATTGGATGTAAATGGCGCTTTGGCTTCTGACGCTCAGGCGATGGCGGGTATTTTCAATAACTTTTTTGCGACAGTTTTTACCCTAGAGGACGTAATAATGTCCCCGACGTTGACGATATCGTTCCATTTAGTAGCGAGACTATTTAGATGAAATAACTGTTTACGAGGCTGAGATTGCGCATTATATCGATAGGCTAAAAGTTAGCAAGGCTCCAGGCCCTGACGCTTTTTATCCTAGACATTTGAAAGATTTGAAAGACGTTATCGTAGGCCCCTTAGCGAAGATTTTTAATCAGTCACTCGAAACGGGGATTATTCCTGAAGACTTCAAATTAGCTAACGTCACGCCTATTTTAAAAAAGGCGACCGCGCGGTAGCTAGCAATTATAGGCCCATTAGCTTAACGTCAATTGTCGGTAAACTTTTGGAATCCGTAGTTAGGGATCGTATTATCGATCACTTAGAAAGTAGGGGTTTGATTAATAGTAGTCAGCACGGGTTTCGACGCCATAGGTCTTGTTTAACAAATTTGTTAGAATTTTATAACGAAATAGTGCGCGAATACGATAGGCATAGGGCAGCTGACGTTATTTATTTAGATTTTAAAAAGGCGTTCGATACAGTTCCGCATAGGAGACTAATTGCGAAGGTTAAAGCGCACGGTATCCGCGGTCAGGTAGCTAACTGGTTAGAAGAATGGCTTCGTGCTAGGAGGCAGAGGGTCGTAGTTAATGGTAGTGAATCGGGGTGGTTAGAGGTAGGTAGTGGTGTCCCACAGGGTTCAGTGTTAGGCCCATTGTTATTCGTAATTTACATTAACGACATAGATGTAGGATTGATTAGTAACGTGTCAAAATTCGCGGACGATACTAAAATAGGCGGTAAGGTTGTTAACGAGGACGATAGAAATAGGATCCAAGACGATGTAGATAGGATTATGGAGTGGACGGATAAGTGGCAGATGCAATTTAACGTAGATAAATGTAAAGTTTTGCATATAGGTTCTCGCAACAATAATTACGTGTACACGATGGATGATAGGGATTTAGCGAGCGTTGACGAGGAAGTAGATTTAGGCGTACGCGTAACTAAAGATTTAAAGGTTAGGAACCAGTGCCTGGAGTCTTGCGCAAAAGCTAATAGGATGTTAGGCTTCATAGCGCGTAATTTCGAATTTAAATCGAAGGATATTATATTGCCCCTTTACAAGTCCCTAGTCAGGCCTCATTTGGAATATGCCGTTCAGTTTTGGTGCCCGTACTTGCGTGAGGATATTGATAGGTTAGAAAGGGTTCAGCGTCGTGCCACGAAACTTATTCCGGCATTGCGCAATAAGCCTTATGAAGATAGGATTAAAGTGTTAGACTTGTATTCACTCGAAACTAGGAGATTAAGGGGGGAGCTTATTGAAGTTTTCAAAATCGTTAATAACATCGATAACGTAAATTTTGACAAATTGTTCACTTTCGATAATAGTAATACTCGCAATAACGGATTCAAGTTGCGTGGCAGACGTTTCATTACTAATATCGCTAAAAACTTCTTTACGTTTAAAGTAATTGATAAATGGAATAATCTTCCCGCGTCAGTCGTTCATTCTACCAGCGTTAATGTGTTTAAGAACCGTCTTGACAGACATTTTAAAAATATTAACGTTGTTTAAAATTAAAAAAGAAAGTTAACAACAGGAGCTCTGGTGGTGGTGCTCGAGGATGAGTCTGTTGACGATGAATGCCAGCTTGTGACATGCCAGCGTGATGCCAGCAAAAAAAAAAAAAAAAAAAAAAAAAATTAGACTAACACGAATGTAGATGTAGCTCATAGCGTAAACTAACCCACTTTTTGTTTAACTTTACCTACTTTTTTTTTTTTCTTATCCTCCTTACTTTGCATGTCTCTAACTCTTTTCTTGCATGTTTGTAGTTTGCATGGTATGACAGTGAGTTAAGACTGTGTTTGCATGGTTTGTAAGCGTTCTTATTTTACTTCTTTTCATCTTTCACCCCTCTCCTATATTCTCCGACTATTTTTCTGACTTGTCGGCAGTGGCCGGCGGATGATGATGGTGAGACTTTTCCCTCTTTTTCTGAATGAATGTTAACCCACGAATGATAGGTGTTGCTCCTTACTTAACCCCTTATTCTCCTCTCTTCTCTTAACCCCCTACTCTCTCCTTTCTCTCGGGCTAGCCTTAGAGTGGATCTTAGGGTCTTTGTTAGCCTTAGCTTCTGTAGATCTGTAGATCACTGTCACTCTCATAAAATAAATGATCTTCAGTGCCATCCATTGCATTACTTATACCACATTTTTTAAAGGACTTGACCACAATTTCAGTCTTAACATCATGCCATGACTTCAGCACCCATTCACACACTTGTGCTATTGATGGACGTTTCAGCCTTCCTTTCGGCTTCTAAGACGCAGGGCGATTTTTTAAGGTATTTATAAGGAAAAAAGTGCGTCTTATAAGCCGACAAATACGGTATGTAGGGACATGCGGGAAATTCATAAATATTAAATATTCATACTAATTTTTCAACCACACACACACACACACAATATATATGCGTGTTTCACCAATAAGCATTTGATTTGTTTGTGTGTATGTGTTATCATTAACTCGAAAAAATTTACAAAACGAAATTAAAAAATTATATTACGTAATAATAATTATTATTTTAATTATAAACATTATTTAAACCAATTAAGAGCTGAATAAATGAACCAAATAGTTTTTTGGTTTTATAAAATAATATTTCGCGGAACTTCACTGCGTAAGAATATTTTTTATATGTTGGAAGAAGGGGCCAAGGGCGAAGGCCCGCAATAACTCCTCCCCTCCCATACACGAAAAAGAGAGCCAAAATCAAGGTATGAGGTTTTCGAGATGCCTGGACACTCTGCATTTGAAATATTGGAGTTTATAGAGAGGGGGTAAAGATGATTGAGGAAGATTGTTCTAGAGTTGACCGGTTAAGTACGTGAAAGATTGAGAATATCGATTAACCCTCGCGTTAGAGGGAAAAGGAACGAGAATGTGATGGAAGTCTGGTACTGCGTGCTCTCCTTAAAGGAGAAGGCACGCAGTTAGAGAGTTCAGAAGAGCAGTGTCCGATATAATAGCGATAATAAAGAGAGACTGAGGTAACATTGCGGCGAAGAAAGACGAATTGAAGGCAGTGATGATATGAAAAGCCTTTGATTCCATCATGTCGAGGAAAGCTGCGCGCGCGTTGGGCCACCCAACACACGAGAAGCGTACTCTATACGGGGGCGGACAAATTCGAAACATACTCCAAGACGTCTTTAGTACTACGAGAAGTGCAAAGAGTCGCGTATCCTAGTACCATTGTTACGAGAAAGAAATTTAACTGACACAAATAAATTGGGACAAAGGATTAAAAGAAAGAAAAGGAGACAAAAATGAACTAAAAAATATATTTATAAAAAAAATAATCCTATTTAAAAGTAAGGGTATTGGGTGATGGGTGAGTGGAATTAGAAAATGTAATAAGTTTTGCCTTTAAGAAGGGAGTATTCTGGCAGAAAGGATTTCCTATTTTCTCGAGGTTACGAGAAAGAAAAAATTATTTACACGTATGAGTATCACGTACTCCCGTGATACTCTCGTTAGAATAGCGATAAAGAATTTGAGCATTTTCATTCGTCATCCTTGCGCGAATTAAGGTCGATTAAAAAACTTCAAAAGATGCGTGAAAGGACGGTCGACCCGTATTCACCACATTTTTACGGAGTACCACTTTACAAAGATGTTGCAAGTGATATCAGAGGCGGCCACCATTGTTAAAAAGTTAAATTCGGGAGTGGAGTATAAATACACTCGGGTAATTATGGTAAAACTTCAGCAACTGAGTACAACAAACAGCAATGTTTGCGAACGACTAACACAGCGAATGATGATGACACCGGTTTGTGTGCGAGGCCTATACAGCATGACAACTTATCTATACATCATGTCCTCTATAACTGAAAAGTATTTTTTAAGAGCCTTTACAGTTTTTCCATTATTTCCTGTACAGTATTAATTAATGCTCTGGATCAAAACCTTTCCTCTATCTTTTTCTCATGTTGCTTCATGTATGATTTCTTTATAGAAATACTTTTCAGTTTGTTTATTTCATCCGAGGCAAACTAATCAATTTGCTATAAATTTGCAGTTATAACATAAGATGTAAGAAAGATTAAATATTCTCAAAGGTATGATATTTTCCTGGAATTAAGTTCTGAAAGTATAATATCCGGTAGAGCTGCGAGATATATATCAAAAGCTCAAAACTCAGAGCATGATCCAACTATTGGTGAACTCATGCCCTAAAATGTTCGTCTAATATTTTCAACTCGCATCTACGAATTAAAGACACATAGATAGGCCCCAAATACTGTATTCTCTAAATGTAACTTTAGATAAAACCAGTGAAAATTTAAACTTTACAAAACAAAGGGTAGAAAAAGCATCATTGAATCGTTAGAAACGGCAAAGCTTTACCAAAAAGATAGTCATATCTCACTCACAGCTGGAAATATTTTGTTTCAGGCTATAATAAGACCTTAGGAAACAGAAAACACCAACAAAAGCAAATTGATCTTCGCAATCTTTCAATTGCCTATCATGTTTTTAAAGAACAGAATACAGACAAGATAGGATTCTCAAAATTAAGATCAAATGAGTCTGTGCAGAGATGCATAGCCTAATGATTGTAAAGTTGTTGTTGGTGATTGGCTCAAAGGTTTCTGCGCCAAGTTCCATGGAAAACATACCACTGCAGCAGCACCATCAACATTGTTTAGTATACTTCATATGTTACACACCCAACACGGAATGTCATTCGAGAAAGTACATTTAACCATCTCCAACATTTACGATGGAAGAATAACAGCACCATATTAGATATCAACTCCTGAAACAATTAGTTAGCCTGTAGAACATTTCTCTGAGAAAGTTCTCAAACATTTTTCACAACTTTTGTAACATGATTTCATAAAAAAAAATGCAGATAAATGATTTACAAGTGAGGGACTCAATTATTAATAGAAAATGAATTTCTAGTCATTAGCGATTTTTCCAAAAATTATACCATTTGTAGAAGAGTGACTTTATAAAACAAGAACTGTATTAGCAACACAAAAATTGTGCCATTTTCTGAAACAAAAGCTTCTTGTTTGAGAACTTTCTCAGAGAGAGCGGAAGCAGTCATCTGTGAAGGATATATGACTATACAATATGATGGCCATTGCTAGCTTGGGCTGGTGATAATTGATAATATGAGAAAGAGCTAGTCAGAAATTAACTATTTACGTACCACCCAACAATATCCTTCTATTTTCCACATTAAGAAGACAGGTTCATCGTTGTCATAGGTGATGTGTTGGTATTTGGGGAACCAACAACTGTAACAGAAGGAGCCTATTTCATAAATAGGACCTAATAATGGTACGGCCAAATTATCAAAAGCTCCGCAAGAATGGCTAAGATGGAGCAAAACTAGTTAAAATATAACAATATAACATTACTGCCTAATTAATCATTACTTCTGATGATTTTTTAATACTTCTGATTTTTATTTAACCTATTATCACTCCTGAGTCTTACTGGTGATACCACTATCTCAACCAGTATTATTGGACACATTATGAAACTTACAGAGGAATTTGACATAATTTGATTATCAATTCTACTCGTATCTCAAGAAGCCATCTTGTCCTATTAAGATTAAACGATAAGAGCCTATGAATGTATTTTGTAATAAAAAAGTTTACAAAAATCTTCATTTCAAGTAATGATCATTAGAGCATAAGTAGTGTAACTTACCATAATTAAGATTTGTATTAATACCTATACAGTATTTACATCTTACGAAATATATATTTCATTCATGAAAGCGGCTAACTAGCTATTAAAAATAGCTGAGATTCTATTATTTACCACCATAGGGTAAGTTATTCTAAAAATCTGGGACCATGACTAAAGTAATTTTGAGGGAACCAGTCTACAAAATTGTAACCTATTAACCTTCTGTTCCAAGTTCTCCAGTCACGATTTAATAACACAGGCCTGCGATGGTTTTGTTGTCCGAAATATTTTATCACTTATATAGTATTTTTGCACGCTGATTCCGAAAATAATATTCATTTTTCGCCATCACGTACAGATTTTTCACAAAATGTCATATTTCATATTACGTATGTAACTAATTTTCATTAAATTTTTATTAAAAAATACTGCCTATAAATGCTTACAAATGCTTGGTTTCACCAAGACATCAAAGAAATGGAAAAGAGATATCTGGGAAGGTGGGATATCAGCATGATGGCTGATTACTGCTGGATGTTGAAATGGGATACTCCAGAATTAATATTACATAAAAGAAAAGAAACAGCGCATACATTCGAGACTAAAAGGCATAGATTTCACAAGAAAACTCAGGACAAATAAAGATGAATATGTAATTGACGTTAATAGTCTTCTTTCTTTTTAAAGTTGTTTGCATTTGTAATTAGTATAACAAAGCGAAATAGGAACCTAATGTAAATTGAAATAAATAATATTTATTTATGTTGTTGTTTTTTTCCCTTCCAGTTTGCAGAAAATCCTTACGTGATAGAAAAAAATGGTCACCTTATTCGAAATCAGCGTAGTTGAATTATATAAAATCAGTTATTAGTAAGAAAATAACTCTTACAAAGTTCTCATTTGCAGGCCTATGCTTAATGGTCACCAACATCAAAATCTGAAAATCCTCCATATATACCCTGTGGGCTTTTGGAAAAGAGGGTGGTAGGTCAAAGCAAAGTCTTGTAAAATAACAAAATTCACACGTGTTTTTGGCTAGCTTAAGCTGGTTTACTTACCTTGCCAATAAATAAATAAATAAATAATATATATATATATATATATACAAGAGGGTTGTTTAAAAGGTGTTTTAAAGAAACTGTTTTATTACAAGGCAAGTAATTATTACAAATATTTCAACAACTTATTACTACTTTCCTGCATAATCACCAAAGAGATTCAAACATCCGTCGTAGTGTGGAACAAGCTTTCCGACGCCGGTCGAATAAACTGTAGGGTCTTTACTTTTTAACCAGTTTCGTACGGCCGCTTCTGCATCAGTATCGTTTTGAAATTGTTTACCACCGACGTGTTCCTTCAGGGCTGAAACAAATGGAAGTCGCTTGGTGCAAGGTCGGGACTATGGGAGCGGGGATGATCCATGACTTCCCAGTGGAACGATTCCAAAAGTTGGTGTGTTTGATTTGCAGTGTGAGGGAGTGCATTGTCATGCAAGAACACCACACTGCAATAAACAACCCGGGACGTTTTCTTCTGATAGCCGTGCGGAGTCGCTGTAAAGTTTCACAATAAGAAGTGGCAGTTATTGTTGTCCCTTTTTGCATAAATTCAACATGCAAAACATCTTGATCGTCCCAGAAACTCGTTGCCATCACCTTACCAGCTGATGGTGCAATCTTGAACTTTTTGGTTCGTGGTGACCCTGAATGTTGCTACTTTACAGTGTTGCCACACATACCAAACAAAATTTACTGTACTACCAACAACATTATTGTCAGTGCCGGCCTTAGGGGTGTGCGAACCGTGCGGTCGCACAGGGCCCGCAACTTAGGGGCCCGAAAATTTTCACAGAAATTTACCATCGACGTCAGAGTGCCAAAATTGGTGTAAATTAATGTAATTTATTTTTTATCCTAATTAAATTGAATTATCCTATTCCTAATTAAATATCCTAAGGCCGGCGCTGGTTGAAACCTCTTATGATAGTTTAAATATTTGATAATAATAAAGTAATAAGTAGTAATAATAGTAAAGGCTGTTGGTCTGTTGGTATTCTGTTACAGGTGCACTTGTATAGTTAAATTTTACTTCTTGTACTTGTTAACAATCTACTAAAATAAAATGATTAGCAATGAAAAACAATTTGACTTGTGTCATGGGGGGCCCGTACAGTATACTCTGCACAGGGCCCGAAATATCCTAAGGCCGGCGCTGTTATTGTACTATGCATAATGCACCGGTAATTAACCATATGAACTTACTTTTGAACAACCCTCGTGCGTGTGTGTTTGTGTATATATATATATATATATATATTTTAGGGTGGCCCTTATTTTTCGAAATTGCAAATTTCACCGTCTCACCCCCTCAATATATTCCATTTGACAAAAAAAAAAAAATATGCAAAATCTCGAGTAATTATAAATATTCTTATTGGTCCCCACAAGGACTATTGAAACATAAATACATGAATTTTGTATTAGCGTTCCATTATAAGGGCAAATAACAGCAGTTAAAGAACAGCATAAATTAAAATAGACATTGACTAATGATTAATTAGAAACTGAATTGAAGTAAACATTTTAGGACTGAAAGCATAGTAAATTTGGCCTAGTAGGGATGGTTGCTTATGAGGCCCCCTTAAATATTAATTGATTTTAATAAAACTTCTTTGGTACACGTTTTATATTAATAGGAAAAAAATGCGGGGGTGAGACCCCAAAATTTTGGTTGATTGGGTGGTTCTTATACATATAAGAACCACCTATTAATATAAGAACCACCCAATCAACCAAAATTTGGGGGTCTCACCCCGCATTTTTTTCCTATTAATATAAAACGTGTACCAAAGAAGTTTTATTAAAATCAATTAATATTTAAGGGGGCCTCATAAGCAACCATCCCTACTAGGCCAAATTTACTATGCTTTCAGTCCTAAAATGTTTAGTTCAATTCAGTTTCTACTTAATCAGTAGTCAATGTCTATTTTAGTTTATGCTCTTCTTTAACTGCTGTTATTTGCCCTTATAATGGAACGCTAATAAAAAATTCGTGTATTTATGTTTCAATAATTAACTAAATTTGAGTCCTTGTGCGGGACCAATAAGAATATTTATAATTACTTGAGATTTTGCACATTTTTTTTTTTGTCAAATGGAATATATTGAAGGGGTGAGACGGTGAAATTTGCAATTTCGAAAAATAAGGGCCACTCTAATATATATATATATATATATATATATATATATATATATATATATATATATATATATAATATATATATATATATTTAATATATAATTTCCATAATAAAGGAAATCTATAAATAAAACAAAAAGTTTACATCTCCCAACTCTGATACACTCATTCCAATACAATCTGTTCAATTCAAGGAATTTAAAAGTAGTAATTGTCTTGTGGACACGAGTAATGATGTTGGATGGTGAATTGCTATCCTGATTTATCACGAGTGACGGGCAAATGCTTCTCGAGGATTAATTTATAGTACGGAGCATTAACCTTGGCTCCTGATTCAACAAAAACGAGAGATTTTCATATAAATCAAAGCGGATACCGTCATTTTCTGGGTAAAAGTGAGACGCTCTCGCGAGAGCCTCTCCGACGATACACGAATCTTTTCTTTTCCTGCTTTTGAATAAACCGATCGTTTTGAGTTGAAACGATAAACGTTTTCTTGTCACTGAATCAAATTCGCCTTTCAGTATGAGTAGGAAATGTGACTAGATGAACGTTTTCTAGTCACACAGCAAACTCGACTGTCTTTTCTTCGGGTTAATGTTCCGGACTTTATTGAAAAAGAACAATGGTCTCAGAATAGTCCAGATTTAAATCCATTGGACTATTCCATTTGGTCCTCGCTGCGGGAGTTTGTCTACGAACATCCTATCGAAAGCGTTGAATTATCGCGGTAGGTGATCGATGACGCTTGGAAAAAGTTATCGCAGAGATTTATCGATTGCGTCATTGATCAATGGCGCTCCAGGCTAGAAGCCTGCATTCAACAAAACGGTCGACATATTGAACATTTATTCTAATATAAATTCAATTTCCCTCTTGTCAACAGAAGAAATGTTTTTTTTTAAGTAAATGCAGCAGAAAATTCTACAATTTTGTTTTGTATTCCGTAAACGGCGTTTTTTTTTTTAAATCCAACCAGTTTATTTTCCCACTATCCAATTTAAATTAAATGTTCTTCATATATTGAACAAGATTTTTAATTGAATCTGGCACACAAGCGTTAAATGAGTTGCACTAAATACTGTAGTATTTTAATTAAAATAAACAAGCTTCAGCCAAAGTTACTGATATATTAAAGGAAAGACTTACTTTCTTTGGCTCACCGTATATATATATATATATATATATATACAGGGTGGGCGGAAAGTAGCTCCCTATTTTGGATTGGTAAAAAAATACGTATATTATCCATTTATTTCAGAAGAAATAATATGAAAAGGTAGGCATACATGGTAGGTTTTCTCTAAAATTCAATGTGGGCTCCAACTCTTTCCACCAGCTTCTGGAGCCGCCCAGGAATGGCGTCCACTGACTTTAGCAGGAACTCCGGCGGGATGGAGGACATGACTTCCCGAATTCGGTCCTCCAGTTCTTCCAATGTCCTCGGTTTGGTGCGGTAGACTTCTTCCTTTACACCCACCCAAAGAAAGAAGTCGCACGGTGTCAAGTCGGGGCTCCTGGCTGGCCATTGATGTGGACCACGACGACCCATCCAACGCCCAGGGAAGTGGGCATCCAGCCACTCACGGACAACAAGAGCGAAGTGCGGAGGGGCGCCATTTTGCATAAATATCAATCGTCGATGTTCCCATGTGCTGACAACCGGCCAGACCTCGTTTCTCAACATAGCAAGGTACCGCTCAGCATGGTGTTGCGCAGAAAGGCTGGATGCAGAAGGGCTGGATGCCCACTTCCCTGGGCGTTGGATGGGTCGTCGTGGTCCACATCAATCGCCAGCCAGGAGCCCCGACTTGACACCGTGCGACTTCTTTCTTGGGGATGGGTAAAGGAAGAAGTCTACCGCACCAAACCGAGGACATTGGAAGAACTGGAGGACCGAATTCGGGAAGTCATGTCCTCCATCCCGCCGGAGTTCCTGCTAAAGTCAGTGGACGCCATTCCTGGGCGGCTCCAGAAGCTGGTGGAAAGAGTTGGAGACCACATTGAATTTTAAAGAAAACCTACCATGTATGCCTACCTTTTCATATTATTTCTTCTGAAATAAATGGATAATATACGTATTTTTTTACCAATCCAAAATAGGGAGCTACTTTCCGCCCACCCTGTACATATATATAACCTTGGTTTGCTTCAGCCCGAATTGTTCACTTCGACAAAGGTCAAGCTTATCACACCACCTTAGACCTACAGTTTAACGTGGAATCCGAACCACGCCCCACCAGCATCCCAGCGTCTTAACCCAGGTTACCCAAAGTACCCATTTATCTAACCAATTTCTTTTATTGTATGAAAGGATGAACAGCTGTGTTTTGCTACGCTCCGCCTGCCGTCACCGGGTCTCGATCTCGGGTCCGATGGATTCGTAGTCAGCGACGCTAACCACTACACCATATATATTATAATATATATATATATATATATATATATATATATATATTATAGAAAGGTACGACCGAGTTACATTGAAGAGGTACAAAGACTTGAAAAACATCTACCGAAAACGGACACAAACCAACTGCGCCCTTCATATCTTGAATGTTTCACTGATGATGGAAATTGAAATTTCCGAAACGTTTGTAAATAAACATGTACAATCTCCTCCTCCTCTTATTCTTCACTAAGTTAGGGTTTCCCAAGAACAAACCCTTCAATCATATATATATATATATTATATACACGATACTCTTACACTGATTATTTCTAAATTAATTTTTATTTTAAATTTATAAAGACAAAAAATTTTAATTTCACAAATTTTCTAGTGGTAAATTTTTAATTCTTTATTTAAATTAAAATTAATATTTTGATTTCATTATCTTTCGCATCAAGAGCATTTTAATTAAAATACTGCTTTGTCTAAAAATTTTTTTAGAATTTTAATTGGAAATAAATTAGCTTTCTCATAACTTGTTTAGAATTATTTTGCATTATTATATATATACATATACAGGTCTCGGAAATTCCAGGTATCCCGACCGGTAGTAAATTTTCTGTAGTGTTCTCCAACTGCAGAGATTCCCCCCCACCTGGATTCTATTGAACCTCGACGTAGCAGCTGTTACGGATGTTTGTCTTATAAATCACCAACATTTGACTGGATTGAGGATCTACCAGCAATGGGGCTGCGATGCAATCAGAACAGAATAGAGAATTTGAACAGTGGAATATCATACGACGAATGAATGAAGAATTTGACTTCAACCCTTTTATCATCATCATCACCAGTGGTTCGATCTGATTCTTTGTGATACGTTTCCCGGAATGAAAGTTGGAATTCATCTCTCGCTGCTCTCAGTTACAACTTTTCGTCACTGAATAGAATTTTGTGTTCTGAAAGAAGTCGCCTTCCCACTTGGTCTTGTGAATGATTTAATGAGCGTATCAATTAAAGGACTGAAAGTACTGGACACGCGGAAAGCCACGAAAGATGAACGCGCCGCATTCGAGAAGTTCATTAACGGAGTTGCGCAAAATTGCGAGAAGAGAAGAAGGATGTAGAAATTTATTATTGTAGATGTAATGCTTCATAGAAGAGCCGAATAGTCAACTTCAAATTTGAGTAATAATTTCAACCCGAGAGTTAAATCTGATAAAATGATCGCGAAACATTATTCAGTTTTTACAATGGTGCCACGCATACACCCCACATTCGCCTTCACGGTCTCACCTCTCGGCCTTCACCCCCTCTAATTTAAATTCCTTGGGAAACCAGTGCCCAACCGTAAAATGCTCGTATCCCTACACTGTACTAAAAAATCGGCTGCTGGGATAGTCTGAGACGAATGTGAAAACTCATTTGTGCACGTAAATTATATATTATTTTCGTTATTAATAGAAACCTTTAATATTATGAACCTTAAAATAACGTTGATCGATTTGGTTATTGGGACTCCAAGTTCTATTTCTAATATTTTCGGTACTTAAAATGGATTCGGGATACTAGAACAAGAAATGGTGGTATTCCGACAGGGTATACCAGTTAAAAACAAAGAATTTAAAACCCTCATGAACATAAACTTGCTCCTGAAGAATCATGCGCCTGGAGTGATAATAACTAGAGGTGTTTACAATACAAACTGACGAAAATTGCGTGAAAACGGATACAGATTTTGATATTCTTTGAATTGTTGCTTTCAATGGTGATGAACTACGTACTGAAGCCTCGCCAATATATAGACCCCATATTTGTTTGACAATGTTGTTGCAAGCTGCTCGTACCTTGAACTGGGTGTATGGGCGAAATGACGCTCTGTGTGAAAAATGTTAAATTTTTCATCTTCCTTCCACTTAAGCTGTAATTAAAATATCTTAGGCATAAAGATTCCAAGGCCTTTCGTGTATTCAGAAGTACACCTCGTCATTCCCTGACGAGGTGTACTTCTGAATACACGAAATGCCTTGGAATAATTTTTCTTTTTCCTTGTGGATTTACATCATATATATATATATATATATATATATATATATATATATATATATATATATATATATATATATATATATATATATATATACATGATTTTTATGATTCAGAAGAAATAGAACATGCGAGGGTACAATTAAACACCCTGTTCGGTGCTTCCCTCCCAACTCGTAGAGGTAATTCTAAAAACGAGAATACCCTGAAAGACATTATAAATAAGTGTCGACCCTCCGGGATAATGAGGATAATATTACCTTTTACGTTACTAACTTCCATAGAATACCAATAGTCTCTATGGGTGACGTAAACGTCTCGGTGCTCCTCAAACAGTATAATGAGGTACAAAAGTCGATAGTTGAACTGAAACACCAACACGTGGTGTCAAATCAGAAAAACGCGATTTCGATAGAACAGTCGGTCAGAGTTAGATGCGTTGAAAGAGACGCTCCTCCCAAAGCCCAGTTACTCGGAAGTAGTTCAGCAAGCCAGATCTCCAAGAAGCGCGTCGGGCAGCGAGGGAAACGAAATCCCCGCCTCCAACTCCCCCCTTGAAGGTGGGGTGGAAACGCAGCATGCAGGGGTAGCGGTCAACCCCCCTCCCGTTCAGGAAAGGACTCCTGCTCCCGATCTCACAATGAGGAACAGGGACGGTCCAATGCCGAGAGTCGAGGCATCATTGCCCTCTTCCCTGCCTCCCACTGCAGAGGAGAGGTGTTCGATTACGCCTCGCTCGGTAAGCAGCCCCCCCCTCCACCGAAGAAGGAGAGGCACGCGCGGCCGTCAGGGTATAAACACCGCTAACAGACCCTCACCAAGCCACAGAGTAAGGGAGGGGCCTCCTATCCCCCAAAGGTTGTGCCACCCATCCCCCAGGCAGGCGAACCCTGCCTCAGGGAGATCGAGGGAGCAGGACGGGTGGGTAACTGTTAATAGGCGCCAGTCCCAAAGGTCTCCTCAACCGGTCTCCGCGGCGAGGCCACCGATGGAGAATCTCACCCTATTTGTGTCGCGAATTCAGCTCTCGAACGAGGCAAGCGATATTCGACACATGATAGAAGAAATCATTGGTGAACACAGTATAGTGATAGTTAATAAACTAAACACGAAATCTCCGTATTATAACTCTTTTAAAGTAATAATTAAAGGTGTAAATGCGCATTTCAACCCGTATAATATGAGTCAATGGCCGACGGTATTATTGTTAAGGAGTTTATTCACTTTTCCAGGAGATTTGATAACAGGCAATAATAATAATAATAATAATAATAATAATAATAGGCGCCCTAACGGTAATGCCTGAAAGTTGTACTGTGTATAATAATAATAATCTTACTAATAATAAATTTTCTATCAGTCATGGCGGATAACTTGTTGAAAATAGTCTCATATAATGTAAGGTCAGTGAGGAATTCAACTGTAGATGTTCATAAAATCTGCGACAGTGCAGATTTGATACTCCTGCAGGAGCACTGGCTACCTAAGCAAGAGCTAAAATTCCTCTCTACCATCCATGATGACTTTATGTACCATGCGTCATCAGCAGTAGACTTGTCAGATGAATTAATGTACGGTAGGCCTTTTGGTGGTGTTGCTTTCTTATTAAGGAAAAATTTGTCAAAACATATAAGATTTTTAACAAGCGATAACGTAAGGTTGTTAGGCATTGAATTACAAGTGAACAATGATTGCATATTAATTGTAAACTGCTATTTACCATACAACAACGGCAGTAATCTAGATGAATACATTGATTTGCTGTACAAAATTAAGTCATTATCAGATAACCCCAAATATTCTCACTGTATAATAATGGGGGACTTTAACGCACATGTGAACTCGGAATTCTTTGGAGAATTGGGTAACATGTGCGAGTCGGCCAATTTAAGTATAAGTGATGTAGATGTATTAGGGGTAGCCAGTGGTAATTTTACATACGTTAGCGATATGAGTGGTACCACCAGGTGGATTGATCATTGTCTCACTAGTAATAATCTAAAGGATCGAATTGTTAGAGTTCATATTTTGCATGATTTCCTTCTTTCTGATCATAGACCATTAGAAATATTAATTAACGTTACCAATTTATGCGCAACACGACTTAACAAGAACTCAATAGGTAAGAATAATCGCGTCGATTGGTCCAATGTTAATATGCAGCAGAGAATAGAATACAAAGACAGAACATGTCACCTCTTTAATAATTTAGAAATTTTGCACCTTGCTGTAATAATCCTTGCTCAAATGATTCTCACTGTAAACTCATAGATAGGTATTATAGTAAGATAATATCCCTGTTAAGAGAAGCAGGAAGCCCCTTGATTAAATCTTACAACTATCATACTAAGGTTATTCCTGGATGGAATGATTTTATTGCCCCCCTGAAGAGGGAATCGAAAGACGCCTATGATTTGTGGTGCTTTCATGGTAGACCCAGATTAGGACCAGTATACATAAATATGTGTAGAAGTCGGGGTCAGTATAAGGCGGCCATAAGGCGATGTAAACAGGAAGAAGAGTCTATTCGAGCATCAAAAGCCTGTGAAGCTCGCATAAATAACGATAATAACAAATTTTGGAAATTTGTTAAGAATCAAACGGGTGTCAAAAATGTCCTCCCTCCGACAATCGATGGGGTGTCGGGGGAGGATGAAATTGCAAAGCTGTGGAAAAACCACTACTCTAACATTCTTAATAGTGTGAGTAGGGATAATCTTAAGATAGATTGCAGCGAAACGATTGTGGGAGGGACAAGGGAAAATATTTTGATATCATTTTCTGAAGTAAAGAGGTTAATTAAAGAGTTAAAGACTGGTTCTGCGTCAGGGGTAGATGACTTATCGAATGAGCACTTAAAATATGCAAATGACGTAGTATGTCTGCATATATCATTGCTCCTATCAGCCATGCTTGCTCATAGCTATATCCCTGCAGAGTTCATGAGGGTATATATCTTGCCCCTGGTCAAAAATAAGTACGGAGACATTCTGTCCAGCAATAATTACAGGCCTATTGCTGTCGCTTCCTGCTTCTCGAAACTACTAGAAAAACTCTTGTTACTCCGATTAAATGATTTCCTATGGATCTCTAATCAGTTTGGCTTTAAAAGGTCCCACTCAACTGACCTGTGTATCTATGTACTTAAAGAAACAATATCTAAATACATTGACAGTAATTCAACCATTTATAGCTGTTTCCTTGATATAAGTAAGGCATATGATAGGGTGAACCACAATATTTTATTTGCAAAACTAGAAGACAGGAAGGTTCCCATGTACATATTAAATTTATTGAAATTTTGGTATTCCCACCAATCTTTCACTGTTAGGTGGGGCAATGTACTATCCGAGTGTTTTGGCTCCTCTTGCGGGGTGAGACAAGGCTCCTTGCTCTCCCCTATGCTGTTTAATGTGTATATTGACGGATTAATTGCTTCACTTAATGAGGCAACAGTAGGATGTTGTATAGATAACACAAGGATAAATAACTTAGTTTATGCCGATGATATGGTGTTAATAAGTCCCTCTGTTAAAGGTCTGGATCGGCTACTAAATGTCTGCGAAGTGTATTCGCAGAAACATGATATTCTTTTTAATGTTACAAAAACTAAGGTTATGCAATTTCATCCTAAAAGCTGTAATCAGCCAGCTGATATAAGGTTTAAAATGAATGGTGAAGTAATTGAGGAAGTACAAGAGTTTAAGTATTTGGGTCAAACTATTACCAGCTCCTTGAGTGATGACTCGGATATAAGAAAACAATCTCGAAGCCTGTGTGCTAAAGCGAATATGACCATAAGGAACTTTCGTTTCTGTACAAGTGAAGCTAAAGACACACTCTTTCGTACTTTCTGCAGTAATATATACGGTCAGCAACTCTGGGTGAATTATAAAAAAGGTTCTGGCAGAACCCTAAATTTGCTGTACAACAGGTCTTTTAGACTCTTACATAAATTACCCCCGAGATGCTCAGCTTCGCAAATGTTTGCTACCCGCAATGTCCGAGCTTCCCGGAGGTAACAAGACGTGCTCAACACAGTCTAATGCAAAGAATTAAAAAATCAACCAACCCGATCATCCAAGCTATCCATGAGTCCTGCCATTTATCCTCTAAGCTATGGACTTCTTGGTACGAAAACGTCTGTCTGTAGCTCCACTTAACTTCGACAGTGCAGTATTATTTCTAATCAATTGTATATATTTCCTTAGTATGAACTGTCATTGTATTAATAATATTTGTCATATGGACTATAGTCTGCCAATAAACCTTTTCATTTTTCATTTTCATTTTCATATATATTATATATATATATATATATATATATATATATATGTAAAATGAACAATGAACAATTCCTATACCATCATTATATGGATTCATTGTCTTCATGCAGTACTTATGTTCGTATAGTTTTTTATGTTTGAATGTTCATTTTTACATAAGAAACCAAAATCGCCTAAGCGAGTTTTGGATAGAATTTCGATTTGTACTTCTTTATTTTACTGTATTTCTCTAATTCATCTTTTCTAATAATGACTTATACACTATGACGTCATAAAATAACTTAATTCTCTTTACGTTTCCCATACCTTGTACACTGAATCATGTGCTTAGTATTTGGACATCTTTCGTATTCAATGTATGGTAAATTCTTTAATAATAATGTTGTGGTGTTATGTAGTATAAATATTATTATTCAACCATATTCATCTATACGTCATTAATTTCCCTTGATCATTATCCTATATAAATTTTATTAAATATTCACTTTTACTCGTGTCAATCTATGATACGCAAAACTTCATGCATTCGTTCGAAAACGCAAAAATACGTTCTCGTATTATTTTTCATTATTTATTTTTATTATATCACCTCCCGCATTGAATTCGAAAATGCTTAGTTAAGTTATCAAATTCCACTAACTGGCAGAATCGAACGCTTCAAGATAAAAAACCTTTCGCTCTGATTCGAATTTATGACATTATCATGCGTTATGTTATATCATGTGTGTCATGTCTCATGTACTTGTGTTGTACTAATAACCATATAGTATAACCATATAGTATAACCATATATTATAACCATATATAAATATATAAAAACACTGTTGTAAGAATGGTAAACGACGTAATGTACTTTAATGAAACTGTAATTAAATGTAATGATTTAATTTATAATGTAAGAATGTACTTCAATAGAAGTGTAATTAAAACAACAATAAGTGAATGTGAAGTAATCCATAATCGCAATCATAATTGTAATAGACCAAAACGAAAATGTGCTCAGTGGTGTACTTAAATTGTACCTACGTACTATTACGAAATGATATCTTCACAAATGAAGACGGCAAAAATATACGATTAGTTTTTATTTTTATTTTTTTAAATTTTTATTTGGAATCTTTCAAACATCTGATCGTGTTTAAAAGGGGGGAAACTTAACCTTCAACTGCCGTCCCCCAAACATTTAGGCTTATATTATACATGTATTTGTAAAATGAACAGCACTTCATTACGGCACTTCATTACGACTCCTTTGTTAGCAGCCTCGCTGCGAGGAGGGGGCAGAGGCCCCTTGCCTCCTTAATTTTTAGATTCCGGCCTGAGCCATGGTCGAAAGAGGTCGAACCTCTACCCCTGTAAATTCAGAGCACTACCTGTACATTTTGAGAAGTAAACTAGAGTAAAAGAAGTTTTTATCTTTTCCTTCGAGCCTTGTTCTCTTCAGGAATTTAGTCAGTAAAGTCGATAAGTTATAAAAGAAAAGTCGATAATTTTAGTATCAGAGAAAGTATCAGAGTATTATAAAAAGAGAAGAATTAAAAACTGGCGACCCTTTGCCCAAATTAAGAAAGAGGCAACCCAAGCACCATAGAAGATATTGGCATAACAGTCTGGCGAGTCTGTAGCCAAGAGTTTAACAGAGTGTCGACCCCATAAAGCGAGAGAAAAGAATTAGAATGTTAGAAGAAATATCCGTTGCTGCCTCCTAACTAGAACCCCCGTCGATCCGAACCACCCCAGGGCCATAGACGGAGGGGTTAACATATATATATATTATATATATATATACACTGAGCAGCAGAAAAATTGGCCTACTTGGAATATCGTGAAAAGCAAAAAAGTGGGCAAGGTTCTGTTTATAAAAGTTTTAAAATTCGAAAATATAATCTATGAGGCAACCAAATAACGAGACAAAACAACGTCAGCTGCGAACACACTAGCTGTAACGAATTTTCGACTTTTAAGAATTCGACAGTCTGACATTCAGTTGCTCTTAGACTGCTAGTGCCACTTTTTTCTTCCACTAGTGGGAGTAGGCATTTGCGTTTAGTAACAGATAGCCTTCTAATTATTTTGGGTTTCAGAATTGGACATTTACAATGGATTTGAGTGCCGTGAACGTCGCAAGATTCGTCACCCTAATTGAAGAGGGTCGGAGCCAGCGTTACGTCGCCGATGCACTAGGAATTCCAAGAACGACGGTTCGACGTATCTACCAACGTTATGTGGAGACAGGAGAGTACACCCGAAGACCAGGATCTGGAAGATCGCGCTGTATATCTGCCCGTGACGATCATTTCATTGTCTTAAGTGTTTTGCGAGATCGTCGCTTGACTGCCACAAACGTCCGCAATGAGCTGGAAAGGTCTCGAGACGTCAGTTATCGGAGCGAACCGTTAGGAGACTTATGGAAAGTGGCTAACATGCAAGACGTCCAGCAATGGGCCCTGAATTGCTCCCACACCACCGCAATGCTCGTCTTGCTTTCGCTCGTGAGCATGTTAATTGGACTATGGTCCAATGGGGACGAGTATTGTTCACGGACTTCTGTTCTTCTCCACACTCTTTCCCGTCCATCGGATGTTCGAAGATTAAATCTTGATTCGTCCATGAACAATATTCATCCCCATTGGACGACGTCGAACCGTTGTTCTTGGAATCCCTAGCGCATCAGCGACGTAACGCTGGCTCCGACCAACTTCAATTAGGGTGACGACTCCTGCGAAGTTCACAGCACTCAAATCCTTGTGAACAGACGTGTTTTATCGAGTGTCCAGTGTTACCAATTGAATAAGTGGTTTTCGTTGAAGTGTCTTTAAAAAAATAGTGTTTGGTGCATTCTTAACTAAATTACTTCGTGTTACTAATCATTCATTAACGAATATATTTAATTTATTAACTTTGTTCATTACTATATTATTTGATTAAACCAAGGCTCGTGCACGTGGCTTGCCTTGTTTGTTTTCCGAATCTATTAGAAAACGAGGTTTCATAAGGTTGAATTTCCCTTGTTTGCCTTATTTGTTTTTCGAATCAACTAGAAAACGAGGTTTCATAAGGTTGAATTTCCCTTGTTTGTTTTTCAAATCTATTAGAAAACGAGGTTTCATAAGGTTCAGTTTCCCTTGCTACGGGGATCAAGTAGGGTGTGGTCACCCACCGTGGGAAAAAGCAAAAAAGGAAAGAAAAAAGTTGGTCGAATAGCGGACAGATAAGTTTTAGTAATACTTTTTCTATTACGAATCTTTCGTCGGTAGCTTAAGTATATATTCATTTAGTATAAATGTGTTACAAGGACCTGTTTCTGCGTTTCAAGATTATTTTTGCGGGCTTGCGCAGGTGACGGCACAATAAGCACGCGGTAGACCTACGTTGTAATTTATAATTTCCAAACGCTCTTTTTTAATTAATAGCATGGCACCCCGTCAAGTACTTGCAGTCGCTGTGAAAGGAAATTTGCCGCTTACGCGTTTACAATGGCTAATAATAATGAACAGTTAGTTTGCAGTTGGTGCTCAAGCATGGAAGTGCTGAGAAACGAGTTAGAACGTGAGAGAGAGGCCAGAGTGAGGCTTGAAGAAAGGGTGATGCTCCTGACGGCAAAATTAGAATCCCTTGAGACTCCAGTTACGATCCCTCCTGCCTCAGTTTCTACTAATAGCCCTCTCTCTTCCCCTAGTTCCCAACCCTTTATTCAAGTGTGTAATGGAGCCCCAATGAGAAAACATAAGACTTGTCTACCAGTAATAACAAACAATAAGTTTTCTGTTTTAGGTTTCGAAGATGCTGATGAACCGGAAATACGACTCGTTGGCGATTCCATTGTTCGAGGGCAGCTCGAGGAATTTTGCGGGAGAAACCCTCGTCGTAGACGCCGTTACTGCTACCCTGGTATAAGGGTGGAGGATATAACTAATAGTGTTGATCATTTTACAGACGGAACCTCTGAGGACACAACATATGTTATTCATGTCGGTCCTAATAACATTTTAAATTCTACATCGGAAGAGCTGATGGCTAGGTACAGGGACTTACTAGACTCAGGCAGTGGTTCCCAAACCCGGGGTCGCGACCCCAAATGGGGTCGCAAGCCTCATCACAAGGGTCGCAGGAGCCAATGTGGTCGATGGGGTCGCAAGTGTCTTTGCAATGACAATGAGGCAAGGGTGAATTTTGATATCTATGATGACGTAGAAAAGTTCTGGATTACTTTAGCAGAGAGACATTCGACTGTTAAAAATCGAGCTATCAAAGTTCTAGTACAATTTGGAACCACCTATATCTGTGATGCAGCTTTCTCGTCAATGGTATTTATGAAAAATGAGTACCGTAACCGTATTTCAAACATCAACTTAGAAAATTGTATGCTATGTTCCTTAACCTCATATACCCCCAGGTACAAAAAATTAATCAAATCATAATGTACACATTAGGGTGTCTCAAATATACGAATGGAGGATTTTGGGTAGGGGCGACGCTTGCCCGTATTACACCTTTATAAAGGATTGTTATCACAAAATTTGACAGCTGTAGGAGGATTTTTAGGGGTCACTCAAGTTCGCCACTTCTGTTTCACTTATACAAGATTTTCTTCTCTTTCGCAGGTGATGGTTACTAGAGCAGGAAACCAGTTGTGGTTGCTGGACAAGGCCCCAATTGCAGCGATTGTTTGTCCACGACTTCCATCGAAGGAGCAATGCCTGCTCCTTTACTTCCACCACCACCAAGACCAAGAGGGAAGGAAGACCAAATCGGAGAGCATTCGCCTGGTGGTGGAACCATCTGGCCCATCTGGGAGAAGGCCAACATACCAACTACCACCAAGAAGTACGCAGGGGAGAAGCTGGCGAAGTTGATCGATACCTACGACGCACTCAAGAAGAACAGGACAAAGCCGCAAGAGGGTTACCGGTACAAGGAGGGGATGTTCAATTCGGATTTGGAAGACGTGTTTGACGTGGCTCACTCCTCCGCGCTATCCTCCTCCAAGGTCCCTCAGGAGGACAAGGATTTTCTCACCTCGCAGAGGGAAGACAGGATGTCGTCAAGTCTTGCGGGGGTGGACCAGAAGACAGCGAAAGAAAGCTGTGAAGCGGAAGAGGGATCTTGCAGCCACGGCTAGGAAGAGTAAATGGGATGCTGGGGTGACACAGCTCATGGAGGTAGCGATCTTGGAGGTGGATGGTAGCAGCACTGAAATGAACACGGAAGACGAGGAGATGACGACGAGACGTACCAAGCGCCCAGCACCAGCAAGGCCCAGACTCAAAAGAAAAGGCGAATGAATGCCCTCACGGACCCGAATCTCATCGCTGCTTGGGATCGCAACATGTCCGTGAGACAAGCAACGTCGTCCTTTGCAGCAGCAGCTCAGAGTTTGGGTCATGACCTGGATGACCTGGTAATCTCGCCAGCAACTGTTCATCGAACACGGAACAAGATCCGAAAGGAGATGGGAGAAGAGTTGACCCGAAAGTTCGAAGCTTCTGGTCCTTTAGTCTTGCACTGGGATGGGAAACTGTTGGAAGATATCGCCAAGGAGAAGGAGGTTGACCGGATTGCTGTTGTGGTGACGGGCGATGGAGTCGAGGAGCTTCTTGGTGTACCCGTTGCGGTGGACGGCACTGGAAAAGAACAGGCTGCAGCCGTACTCCAGGAAGTCCAGGCTTTTGGCATTTCGGAGCAAATCATTGGACTGGGATTCGACACCACAGCTGTGAACGCTGGGATGATCCAAGGTGCTTGCGTTCGCATTGAGCAGGAGTTTGGCCGTCCCATGTTGTGGTTGGCTTGCCGTCACCACGTCTTGGAGATCTTACTCAAGGATGTCTTCGTGCGATGTCTGGGGCCGTCCTCTTCCCCTGACATTCTCCTCTTCAAAAGATTTCAACAGCGGTGGGCCTCCATTGACAAAGGGTCATTCTTGTCCATCGGTGACGAAAGCAATCCCACAACAACTGACAACTGGGCAAATCAAGCGTCTTCCATGAAGAAATACCTGCAGCAGACGCTTTCCCACGGCACACATCCCCGAGAAGACTACCGTGAACTCCTCATCCTTTCCTACCGCTTCCTTGGCGGTCAGGTCCAGGGGGGATTTCGTCAGCCTGGGGCCTATCACCACGCCAGATGGATGGCCAAAGCCATCTATGCCCTCAAGATTTTCATGTTCCGTCACCAACTGGACCTGACAGCCAGGGAAGGAGGAGGACTTCGGAGGCTGTGTTTGTTCATCTCCTTCGCGTACGTGAAGCAGTGGAATGAGGCAATGGTCTCGAATCGAGCTCCACTGAACGACCTAGAGTTCCTTCGCCTGCTCGAGGCCTACCCTGACAAGGAAGTCAGCCACACGGCATCCATGGCCTTGAAAAGGCACCTGTGGTACCTCTCAGAGGATCTCGTGGGGCTTGGTTTCTTTGACGACCGCATTCCAAAGGACACGAAGCTAAAGATGGTCCAACGACTTCAATCCCCCGCCACGAAGAAAGGACTCAAGCGGATCGATCCGAAGAACTTCAATTCACAGCAATCCATCGAGCTCTTCGTCACCCGGAGAACAAAAGAAGTCTTCTTCCGCGCGATCCTTCCAGAATCTGAGTCTCCCACCTTCCTCATGAAAGATCCAGAGGATTGGATCAATGACCAGGATTGGATCACGGCGCAAAAGAAGGTGAAAGCCCTGAAGGTGGTCAATGACGCCGCCGAGCGTGGTATCGCTTTGATGAAAAGATTCAATTCCACCATCACGCGTGATGAAAAGCAGAAGCAATTCGTCCTCAAGGTGGTTCGGGCTCACCAGAAGTTGATCCACGTCAAGACGAAGGAGAGCTTGAAGAGTAAAATCAAGTAGTGTAGGACAGATTGATGATGAAAACAATCCATTTATACGCGCTTATTTCAATTAATGAAAGGTGCATTTCGTTTATTTTCATTTTTGTTCAGAAATAAAGAGAATAAGAGAATGATAGAAATTTCTTTTTTTTCCTAAATAGCTACAAGAAAGTATTAAACTTGAGTGACCTCTAAATACTGTTCGATTCCCATCATTTTTCGATTTTTAGAACCTCTATGCCTATTGAAATCGGGGCAGCATTCGCGAGCAAGAGAAAATCGAAAAAAAAAATTTCTATGTATTAATGAGACACCCTAGTACACATGTCAGATATGAAATATGCCACTGTTATAGCATATCAGACATATGATAGAGTAGGAACTTAGAATATTGATTGATATGTTGTTTTATATTACATATTAAACATGAGAGAGTTGTAAATAGTTTCTGACAATGTTTACTTTTACACTCTTGAGTTATGTAATACATTTCCTTATTTGTTTTTACAGTTAAATAAATACGTATAAAAATATGTCTCTATTTATTTTAAGATTCTTCCTCACTAGATAAAATTATATATATATATATATATATATATATATAGATATATATATATATATATATACTTGTTCTTCGTAATGACTTGGGGTCGCACTGGATAGGCAACAGCACTAGAAGGGGTCGCACTGGAAAATGCTTGGGAACCCCTGTTAACTAGAGCAACTAAAGGAAAAACTAAGATTGTTTTAGCAGGTATACTTCCTCGAATTATCCAACGTAGCGACTTCTACAGCAAGGCGACCTATATCAACAATAACCTAAAGTCTCTTTGCCAACAGGAAGGAGTGCATTTTGCGAATTTTTGGAACAGTCTCTACGGCAGGAGGGACTTGTTCTTCGGAGATGGACTTCATCTTAATGACGTTGGAGCTGCGCGTTTAGGAAGACTATTTCATAATACTGTCTCTTCTTTTCAGGGTGCTGTAACTCGAACGGTCCTGGCGTAATTTCCTCAATTTCCCCTGCGCTCGCGAAGGTGTCGCAATTACAAACAATTTGAAGGTTCTATCTTTAAATGCTCGTAACCTACGAAATAAAATAAACGAAATTTTTTCTTTAATCGTGGCTTAGCACTGAAACACGTGACTTTGTAGGAGAGTATCAAATTAGAGGTTATAGACTTTTTGTTAAAAACAGAATAGGTAGGCGAGGAGGCGGTGTTATGTATATCAAAGATAATATTGCGAACGTATAAAAGCACGCAATTCCAGAACCGATAGATTCGACTGTAGCAGAAATTAAATTGAACGATTTCAAACTTCTTGTTGCGGTTATATATAGGCCCTCTAATCAAACAGCTGATACGGATGAAGCATTATATCGTGAACTAAAGAGAATAATAGGTAGTGAGCAGGCCTTAGTTATGGGTGACTTTAATTGCGCCAACGTGAATTACGATACAATGCAGCGAGACGCGGAAGGTAATCGTTTAGTTAATTTTCTCGAGGGTAGCTTTCTTATTCAAAAGGTTGGGGAACCTACGAGGTTGGACCGTATTTTAGATTTAGTAATAACTACAGATGATAGACTAATCACGGATCTTCAAGTAACAGAACCGTTAAGCAATAGCGATCACAATATGGTAGAGTTTGTCCTCTAAGTAAGTCACTCGAAACCAGCTAACTCGACTAAAATTCCTAACTTCCAGCACGCAGACTTTTATAAATTTATGAATGAATTGTCACACGTCAATTGGGAAAACGCAATGGGGATCTCCAACGCAAAACTAATGTGGGAATCGTTTGAAACAGTATTTAGGACTATAAATGAGGAATGTGTACCGTATAAAATTAAGCGTGCGAAAGTAAACAACAAGCCCTTGTGGTTTACTTCTAGAGTAGGAGACATTATAAAGAGTAGAGATAGGGCTTATAGGCTACATAAGTGCGATAAAGACAATTTGTGGTTACGAAACAACTACATATCTCTAAGGCGTGAAGCGAAAAGTGTAATAAGAACGTTCAAGCGCGAATTGAAATCTCCATAGCTCGTGACGGTAAAGAAAACCCCAAGCGATTCTTTCAATACGACAACAATAGAAATCCAGTAAAAAGTGTCTTGGGGCCGTTGAAAAATGTTAACGGAGCTAATTTCTGAAAACAAGGAAATGGCTACCTTGCTAAACGAATTTTTTACGTGTTTTTACTATAGAAGATGTAACGAATATCCCTACGGTCATAGACATAATACCTTTTGATAATGGTAATATTTTGGATAATATTGTGGTTAGTGAAAGGGAGGTAATGCGCTATATTGATAAAATGAAAATGCGTAAATCACCGGGGCCGGATTCCATATATCCCATACAACTAAAGGAATTAAAAGAAAGCATTGTGCGGCGGGAAATTATAGGTCAATCAGTTTAACGTCTGTTGTAGGTAAGCTACTGGAATCAATAATTGGGGATCGTATAGTCGAACACTTAGAATTGCATAACTTGGTTAGAAATACGCAGCACGGTTGTAGGCGAAACAAATGTTTTAGAATTTTTTCAAAGCGTGGTTGAAGTTTACGATAGTCATCGGCAGTAGATGTAGTGCATTTAGATTTTCAAAAAGCATTTTACACCGTACCGCACAAAAGACTCATTGAAAGACTAAGGCTCATGGAATCAGGGGTGTAGTAATAAATTGGCTAGAAGAGTGGTTGCGAGATAGAAAACAGAGCGTGGTCGTTGATGGAGCCGAGTCGTCTTGGGCTAATGTAGCGAGCGGCGTTCCTCAGGGTTCTGTATTGGGCCTCTTGCTTTTTCTTATAGATATTAACGATTTAGATGTCGGCCTAGTCAGTACAGTTTCAAAGTTTGCGGATAACACGAAGTTGGGTGGTAGGGCGATTAATGACGAAGATAGAGGTAAAATCCAGGAAGATCTGAGTAAAATCGTTGATTGGTCAGTCACATGGCAAATGAGATTTAACGTCGATAAGTGCAAAATTTTACGTATAGGTTCGCGTAACGGTAATTTTGCGTATAGTATATCAGGGAAGGAGTTAGCAAGCGTAGAGCAGAAAAAAGATTTAGGAGTTATAGTCACTGGTGATTTAAAAGTAGCGAAACAAAGTACAGCAGCGGTCAATAAAGCGAACAAAGTGCTAGGTTTTATAGTTAGGAATTTTGAGTAGAAATCGCGCGATATTATAGTTCCTCTTTATAAATCATTAGTTAGACCCCATTTGGAGTACGCGATCCAATTTTGGAATCCGCACATGCGAAAAGATACAGACAAAATCGAAAGAGTTCAAAGACGAGCAACTAAGATGATTCCGTCGCTTAGGTCGAAGTCGTACGAGAATAGGCTTAAGGAGTTAAAATTGACTACACTCGAGACTAGGAGGCTAAGGGGTGATCTAATCCAGGTTTTCAAAATTATGAATGGGTTCGTTAACGTAGATAGAGATAGCTTTTTCGAAATATCTCAATATAGTAGGACTAGAAATAACGGGTGTAAGTTGACAAGTAGAAGGTTCGAGACAGCAGTTGCCAAAAACTTTTTTACGCATAGAATAGTAAATAGGTGGAATATTTTGCCGGTAGAAGTAATTAGTAGCACGTCTATAAACATGTTTAAAAATCGATTAGACGCATATGTTGATAGGTTAGGCATAGTTTAAGGTAGTAAAATTAAGGCCTTGTGGTTCGGAACCCACGTAAAATTGTAGGTCCTCTCCGCCACCACGGAGGACATGCACAATACACAATTACGAACATTACGAACACAGTTAGGTAGACCAGCCATGAGTGGATCCTAGGGTCTTTGTTGGTCTGAAACATTATAACATAACAAATGTCCAATTTTGAAACCCAAAAGAATTAGAAGTCTATCTGTTACTAAACGCAAATGCCTACTCCCACTAGTGGAAGAAAAAAGTGGCACTAGCAGTCTAAGAGCAACTGAATGTCAGACTGTCGAATTCTTTAAAGAAGTCGAAAATTCGTTACAGCTAGTGTGTTCGCAGCTGACATTGTTTTGTCTCGTTATCTGATTGCTTCATAGACTATATTTTCAAATTTTAAAACTTTTATAAACAGAAGCTTGCCCACTTTTTTGCTTTTCGCGATATTCCAAGTGGACCGATTTTTCTGCCGCTCAATGTATATATATATATATATTACTCGTATATAACAGGAATTCTATCCTGCATCAGACCAGGTCTAGAGGAAGGGCCACCAGCCTGACCTCACTGTGAAGAAAGACAGATGTATGGAACATCTACAAGGGTATATATATATATATATATATATATATATATATATATATATATATACGAGTACATTTGAAAACAAACCTAAACTGATCAGGACTTCATGGGTGAGTCGCACGACGAAAACCACAGTTGGCGAAGAAACAAACACAAAGTCGACAGACGAAACTTCACTAGGGTCCACCTGAACGACACCCCTACTACCTGGGAAAAGGTACTTTGTCTCATCCGTTCAAAATACCTTTTCCCAGGTGTGCCCTAGCGATATTTCGTTTGTCGATTTTGTGTTTCTTCGACAACAGTAGTCTTCGTCGTACGACCCGACCATGAAGTCGTGATTGGCTCATGGTTTTTCGTATTGTGAAACGATGAACGCGTGTTGGCTCGACGATCCTTGGAAGCCTCTTAGATCTCACTCTTGAATTACTGTTAACCTCACGAACGAGTCTCCTAATCATCCTGAGTGAGATCTTCGGTAGTCGGTCACTTCTGGGCAAGGTTGTTGTCGTCGTCTTTATGTCCCTCCACTTGTAAATAATTTGACGATCAGTTGACACATGGTCTCCATACTTCGACAATATCTTCTCGTTCCCTTTTTCCCAGATTGACAATGGCCGTCCGTAGGTCATTCGAGAGCTCCTTCCATCTGGACATGATACCCGATGCTCTTTACGTTACATTATCTTCACGAAAATGTCTGAAATGTGAAGGACACTAATTATAAAGGTAACCAAATCACATTAAAACAATATTTCATTTTATTCCTCATACGGAATGAAATATGTAAACAACGCAACTCTATTCAGCAAATTTATGACGATACGTAAATGCTCCACTTACTTTCGTGCGGCTTCCTCTTCACAACTGAGCGCACCGAGGTTTCTGTGTGCGTACACTACACTCTGTGCGTACATGCGTACATTATTTTCGACTGGTTGCCAGGCATGCAAAAAGATTTGTCAAATGTAGGTACAAAACATTCTCCAGCCACAGCCATACAAATCAGTAGTATAGCCGCATTTCGGACAAGGAATTTGGGGTGCTTTGAAACTTGCCCTTGGAGGCCTTCGCCTCCGTTATAAGGGGCCCCCCTTCCTTAAGTTCCTAACCCATTTATGGGGCCTCAGAGGTCTTAATGAAGGGCACTTGCTCCTTGAGTGGGCCCCCCTCCTCCTTGTGTGGGAAAAAAAAAGGATTCATCCTCGCCTTCCTTCACGAGAAAAAAAATCCTCCTGGGGGGGTTCTTTCACGGTCTTTCATGAAACAAACAAAAACAAACAAACACAGACAAAGACAGAGTTTGACACTCAATTTTGAACTTATACCCTTAAACATTAGAAATGAAAACTTAAAATAAATATCTGAAAAAGGGTTTAATAGGCCTAACGAGAGTATGCAACGACCTCAAAACACACAATGACTTGTATTATAATCTAATACCACATACCTCTTCAAATGTAATTCCACTTTCATGTGTTAACAAAGTGCGAACATCACAAAATATAAACTCAGATTAATCACGTTTTAAATCAATAACAATTTCTTTGTTTATTACTTGTATTATATGAAGTTAAATTAAAATACTAAGTAAAATTAAAATAAAACTTTATTTTCAATTATAGGGGTAACTTTTGCTTATCCTAATTAAAATTCATTTATTCTACACTAATATCAAATGAAGCGAAATGAAATGAAATGGCTTATTGGCAGACTATACCCCATATGAGAAATATTATTAAGCTACATTATGTAGCTTAGCCAACATAACTATTGTTATTTATCATCAATATATATATATATGCGCCTCGGTGGTGTAGTGGTTAGCGTCGCTGACTACGAATTCATCGGCCCCGGGTTCGAGACCCGACGACAGCCGGCGCGCAGCAAAACCCAGCTGTTCATCCTTCCACACAATAAAGTGGTTGATAGATAAATGGGTACCCTAGGTGGCCTAGTAGTTAAGTGGCCTAGTAGTTAAGACGCTGGGCTGCTGACGGGGCGTGGTTCGGATTCCACGTTAAACTGTAGGTCTAAGGTGGAGTGAAAAGCTTGACCTTCGTCAGAATGAACAATTCGGGCGGAAGCTAACCAAAGGTGTGTGTATATGTGTATATCAGACTTTTTAAAAAGATTAAGATGAACATGCAGATACATGCAATTTATATTTCATAAGTTCAATTATCGATACGTCTTCCTTCATTGTTGCGTAACCAGATCTGTTTACCTACTCTAAACATCCACTTAAACAGCATTACTAATATTGATTTATTGTTATTATATATATATATATTATATATAGTGTGTGTGTGTGTGTGTACACATGTTAAGTGTATTTAAATTAAACATACTGATTTCAATTCCCTTCACAATAAAAGCCTCTTTCAAATCTACCCCAATCTTGCTATATATTTTTCGCAGTAATTGTTTTCAGACCAGTAGTAGTTACGTTTAACTTATAAATATATACATAAAAACTCAATATCCAAATAAGTAGGTTTGGGCAAAAAAAAAACTTTCTTAATATTTCCACTTAATAGAAAACGTCGACTAGGCTTTACAAGGCAAAACTCTAGTATTTATCCTCGTAGCAAAGATTGTTGACTAACTATAGCACCAGTCTTTCATGGAGCAATACCACCACAGTAGTTCAATACAAATCTTCAATAATAATTCAGGAAAGATCTTTCACTACACGGTCGCTTCCGCTTATTTAAGCAAACCTGAAAGTTGCATACTCTGAAATTCTGAACGCTTTATGCAACAAGAGGACGAAATCGTAACTTCTTTCAATACTGTTCTATTTCCATTATTCTAATTCCATGTATTCTCTGTGATATATATATATATATATGACTTCTTACTTATGTCTATGTTTGATTTCTACCCATTCTTCAACAGAATGTACACCATTTATCTGTTGCGAGCTAGAAGTTGGGCGTAGGAGGAAACTGTATTATTATTATTATTAGTAGGAGTAGTAGTAGTAGTAGTAGTAGTAGTAGTAGTAGGGGTAACAGTAGTTTAAAACTTATTTTCATTTCTACACATCTCTCTTTTTCAATGCAGTCCTAAATCACCTAAGCTTTCCTCTGAAGCAGAAGTCACACCAAAGTATTTTACATCGAACGCTTTCTAACATCTACATATTAACAGAAATGAGGAGCCCGCATATATAAATGTAGTACAATATACGAGTTTATCAATTTGGTTAATATCTCAATGCTTTTGTATCACTCATTTCCTATCTGTATTACCTAAAAGTTAGTTAGCTAGTTACCAGCTAGTGATCAAAATAAAGTAATGTACAAATTTTTAGTTGGGAACCCGCAACTTAAGCGTACACACACACACACACACACACATATATATATATATATAATATATATATATATATTATATATATATATATACCTTTCAACCTTTTGTGTTCCGTGATGATTCCTCATTTTACGAAGGTTAAGCTTGTCGCCCCTCCTCTCTCTCTCTCTATGTGTGTGTGTGTGTGTGTGTGTGTGTGTATAAAATATGCATAATATAAAGATTTTACACAAAATGACTAAAAATAAATCTCGTATTATGAAGCAAACTGAGGAGTCATCTCGATTTCAAAGGGTTTTAATTTGCATTTCCCTCAAAATCTGTGGGTAATAGAAAAACGTGTTTTCATTTTGTAGTCAACGTAAAAAAAGAACATGAGAATCACCCATATTATCAAATGGAGAAAAACTTTGTTGAATAATGTTATGATCTGCTGAATATGTGTATTTGTACATTGGGACAAGACCATAGTTCATGTGACAAATATTAATAATACGAACTGATACTAGATTGCATTTGGCAGCTCAAATACTAAGGATAGAAATGGAGTTAATAGGAAATAGTACAATAATGTCGCATGTAAGTAGAGCTACAGTCAGATGCCTTTATATCATGAATTCCATAACCTACGAAGATATATATATATATATATATATATAATATATATATATAATATATATATATATATATTAGTTTTACAATCATGCACGCTACTATGTTCTAAATCAATTATTCAGCCGTTAATGTTCTCATATTTGCTGAAATAAAGTTCTAATAATAAAAATTTTATAAGTTTATACATCTCAATTTTGCGTTTATGTACAACACTCTTAGGAACAGTTGGACGGGAAAACCATATATAAAGATTCCACATGATTTAACTCTACACAAAACAGTTTTTATACAGATATTTGCTTCAACGTTGAAGCTACTGTGACGTTGTCTGGTTATAATACATCATTTACTCAATGAAATAACCACAAGGTCACACTTATTAACTTGTGGCATCTTCCACGTGAAAACTACCCAACCTACAAAAAATTACCACCAGAAACGTATAAATTACATAACTCGACACGGGTTAAGCAATTTATAAACTCTCATTCATGAACACATCCAACATTTTCTTAAAACAATCTAAACAACTATTAATTATTTATTACCATATCACCAAGCTAAATTGCTATACTCGGTGGTTAAAACAGCTTTCAGCGGTTTAGTTGATGAATGTTGACAAAGTTCCTCATTTCTACCATATCTCAAGAAGTGAAATTTCGCGTTGTTAAATGTCATGTTGTGGTTGTCTTCTGACCAATTGTGTATTTCGCTTGTGACCCTCTGCAAGACCTCCACCTCATATGCAACAGTGATTTTTCCGCCGATTTCTGTTTCGACTGCATACGATGGTACTATACTGTTGCTGATTACGCCAGTGTATCTCTCTTAGCATGATAATGAACAGGAGTGGTACCAGTACTGTACCTAGGGATACTTAACTACGTACTTCTGATTCCGATGATGATATACTTCGAATCTTGACACCCCATAGGCGCTCTCTGAGGAAGTTATAGACCCAATTTACCACTTTGCCTATCATTCCCATATGTTTCACTTTACATGCTATTATTATAGTGATCGCATGTCGAAAACTTTATTGAAATTCATGTATATGTATACGAAAACGAGCGAGGACTTTGTAATTTCTTAGACCCGTGGTGGGGGTATGGTTAACATTCTACTTTAAGCTGCGGGATTAAGGTGGTGCGACGGGGGTGGCTTTCGCCAGAATGAACAATTCGGGTAGTGGCATAACGTATACTTATCTCTACTCATATAGCTATCACATTACAATATGCCAGTAGTTTCTTACGAATTTAAGGACATTCAGCCTTCTACAAATATTTTAATTTCACTATTCGACTAAATTTTGAGAGATGCTTCATGAACTTGAGATTTATTGCCTACGGCTATGAAGATTAAAGTCTTGACAGTTTTGTTATCTTCATAATTAACAATCTCGTTAATTTTTCCTCGAACACTTGTACATGTACATATCTATGTATATATTGGATGTGCATATGTTTTGGGTGTACACACACACACACACACACACACACACACACGCACACACACACGCACACACACACAACAAAATTAACTTGAAGATTTATCTCATCTCACAAACCGCTATAATCAAACAAAACTGTACAGAATCGGAAGTTACTTATAATCATGTTTGCTTTAGCACAGAGGTTTCCATATTGTTTTCTTATATCTGAGACATCACTCAGAGTTGTCAGTGATTTGCCCAAATACTTTGTCCCTAGAAAGCCAGCATGACCTATTACAATAAAAGTGATCTTGTTTTTCGCGAAATTGTTATTTTTTTCATTGTACGCAGGTCGAAAATTTATTATTGTTTAGTAAACTATATTTTATAATTCAATTTATAAATGTAATTTTCACTATGGGGCACCTATGCCCGATACCAATCACCATATGTGCGAACCCACACGAACCTTCTAGAATTAATTTCTCGTACTTACTCTTTTGGTTTACTTCTCATTTTGAAACGAGTATCAACCGATTGGTTAGCGTTTTGGGATGCAATCTCCCCAACTTCGGTTTTGTGACATTAAAAGGATATGATGGTTCTCAGCACATAATTAGCAGATTTTTAGAAGACATTCCAAACCTTTTACAGAAGGATTTATTAATATCATATTATTGGCGTAGACATTTTAGCTTCGTGTTATCTATACAACACCCAACTTTTTATTTAATTGAAGCAATTAAACCATTAATATACATCTTAAATAGTAATTTTTCTATACACACACACACACACATATATATATATATATATGTGTGTGTGTGTGTGTGTGTGTGTAAAAATGAACAATGAATAATTCCTATATAATCTTTATATAAATCCATACATTCATTACAATCTTTATATTCATACAGTTCTTATATTATATATAATCTTTATATTCAAATATTCATTTTTACATAAGGACCAAACTCGCATAATGCAAATTTGGGTGACTTTAGTATTCAATGTATGGTAAATTCTTTAACATAATAATAAAAACTTTACAATCTATACGTCATTATTTATATGTTGTTCATTCATACATCGATGTCTTTTCTTGACCTTTATCTTTTGTTAATTTTATTAATTATTCACTCAGCTACCTATTATCTACCTATTGTCAACCTATTGTGTAACTACCAATATGCGTACAATAGTTTATGCATTCGTACATGTCCACTGAGGACGTACATGATTACCTTACATGTAAGTACGTTCACATGTATACTTTGTATTTTTTTTATTTATTTAATTCCTCGCAAGATATTCGTTCATGCTGACGCAAGTGTTCGAATTCCGATGACGACACCAAAAGTGAGCATCTGAATTCGAAATCTTCTCTCTTGCTTCTGCTACCAATTTATAACGTTAAGATGTTATGTTATATTATTATAATATACTGTATTGTTTCCCTGCCAGGGCACTGGGTCGTTATCTGCTTACGTCACAGAGTTACCCCCGTTCTCATTACTTGTACTTACTATTTCTACCTAATTGTCATTCAAATTCTATATTACTTATGTATTAAGTTATCATAAATGTCCGTGTACTTCCAATTAAAAGTACACCGTGTTTTTCTCCGCTTTCCTCATCGCTGGCCAATAGACTTTCAAACTCTGATAACCAACCATGTTCTAATAATATTTGACATAATTTGGCGTAATTATTGTTAACTATAAATATATAACATTGCTGTTAATCCCCTTTAAATTATAGAACAACGGTTAACTCTCCTTCATTATACAAATTGTATCACCTATTTAGATTACTTCGGTATTAGATATGTCAATTAACAATTTGCTAAAATTGTAATTAAATGTAATAATTTAATGTAATTAATGTACTTTAATGAAACTGTAATTAACGATAATAAGCGAATGTGAATTAATTGGTAATTATAATCATAGTTGTGTAGTGAATACTCTTATTTTAGTTTCAAGATAAATGTTAATTTTACCGTCTTGAATTTCGGAATAGTATAAATTCATTTTAAATTAGTTACCCCATTATAATTCAATTGTGAACCACATTAATACTAATTTTATGTATACTATATTATTTTATTGTATGTAAACATAATTAATTATATATCACAATTGTCAGTTAATTATTTATATTCAATATTTATTTTAATCTAATACCATGTCCATTTTACAAATAAATATAGAAATCCAAGGGTTATATTTTCCACCTTTGGTACTGTCGCAGTTTCGCCTAACGGACTCAATACGGCTAGTGAGATAATCACTGGTTGGCACTTAACCAGCGGCAGTGCTTATGGCTACATCATCCAGGTTAACCTATACCGGATAGATGCGCTACGGTCCCAAGCCGTAGCTTGCCTAGGCCAACGACGACGACGTAAACCCAACAATTGGTGACTCCGGAGTTGGATTCCCCCCTTTTACCCGAATGACTAGGACTAGACTGTAATGTCGTTCGTGCCCATCACCGCCTTCACCCGAACGACTAGGACTAGACTGTAACGTCGTTCGTGCCCACCACCCCCTTCACCCGAGCGACTAGGACCAGACTGTAATGTCGCTCGTGCCCTCTGCCCCTCACCCCTGCCCGTGCGCTCTGTGCCTGCGCTCGTCTCAACCTCCACTCCTTCGTTGGTAACTTGTCGTCTTGCTTGTACGTCAGCAAGCATAGGAGAAGATGCCTGACGACGCTGGTGCCATCTCCCACTTGAGCGTAAAGCTCCCGTCTTCTGGCCGGGTGATCCATTTATTTGGTTCCACCAAGTGGAATCACAATTCAACTTGGGAAGGATCACCGCTAGCAGGACGAAATACGATCATGTTTTGTCCTCTCTACCAGCGAGCATCATCCTGAAGTCCGTGACGTCATCGTGTCTACTTCACGAGTGAGGACCCATACAACGATCTGAAGTCTGCCATCCTGTGCCGCACCACTGTCTCCGAGCGTGAGAAACTACATCAGTTAATCTCAAAAAAAGAACTTGGAGACCGTAAGCCCACTCAAATGCTGAGGGCTATGCAGTGCGCTCTAGGCGAACGCACACAAACCTTCGATAAGGACATCTTTAGACAGTTGTTCTTGCAGAAACTTCCTCCATCAGCTCAGCGTGTCTTGGCCACTATGGATCCTGCTACTCCAGTTGATAAACTAGCAGAAACTGCCGACAAAGTAGTGGAGATTGACACAGCTCCGGTCAACAACGTGAACACACAATCGGAACTGGAGTTGAAAGTGAAAGAGTTAAGTCAACGACTCAACCACGTTTGTTCTCTGCTACAAAATCAACGGCAAAGAAGCCATTCTCGGTCAAGATTTACGAAGAGGCATCGTTCGAGTTCCGGGAAGATCTGCTTCTACCACTCGAAATTTGGAAAGAAGGCTAGGAAGTGCATCTCCCCTTGCAATTTTTCGTCGGAAAACCCCAGCAGCGAGTCCTAATGGCGTCTAGTACTCGCACTGCCAACCTGTTATTCATAAAGGACAGGAACTCTGGTGTCAATTTCTTGGTTGATACCGGAGCGTCAGTCAGTGTATTCCCTCAAAAATCTGGTCATAAGCACTCGGAATCTCCGCCTCTATACGCTGCTAACGGTTCACGCATACCCACGTACGGTACTCAGTCGCGTGAACTAAACTTGGGCCTTCACCGATCCTTCAAGTGGATTTTCATCTGTGCTCAAGTGCAGCATCCCATAATCGGCGCTGACTTCCTCCAGCATTTCAAACTCCTGGTGGATCTTGACAAGCGACGCTTATGCGACCAGGCCACACTGCTTTCTGTTCTTGCCAAACAGGTTGCCCTTCCGGAGCCTCTAACTCTGCACTTTCCCTCGTTCCCCCTAATTCCATGTACCAGTGCCTTTTCCAGCGATATCCAGGAATTCTTCAACCGATGCTGATGGGTGATATCATTAAGCACACCATTACCCATCACATTACAACAAAAGGTCCCCCTGTGTTTGCAAAACCCAGACGTCTTGCCCCGGACAAACTGAAAGCTGCCAAATCGGAATTCCAGCTTATGATAGATCTTGGGATAATAAGACCTTCCAAAAGCAGTTGGTCCTCTCCCCTACACCTGGTCCAGAAGAAGTCAGGAGACTGGAGACCATGTGGGGATTACCGGTTTTTGAATTCGACAACCATCCCGGACCGATATCCGGTACCAAATGTCCAAGACTTTACTTCTCTTCTCCACGGCAAATCTACTTCAGTAAAATAGATCTCGTTAAGGCTTTCCACCACATTCCCGTAGAGCCTTCGGATATTCCCAAGACTGCAGTTTGTACACCATTTGGGTTATTCGAATTTTTGAAGATGCCGTTCGGGCTACGGAATGCTGCGCAAACCTTTCAGAGGTTTATAGATGAGGTCACCAGAGGCTTAGACTTGTTTATGCCTACATCGATGATTTGCTTGTGGCCAGCTCAACGGAAGAGGAACATAAGGAACATCTTTCACTCCTCTTTCAACGCTTAGAACATACGGTGTTACTATTAATGCATCTAAGTGTGTGTTTGCACAGCCAACCTTGGAATTTTGGTCACACGATTTCGCAGCACGGAATTACCCCCTTCAGGACAAGTGTGAAGTGATAAAAAATTACCCTATGCCAAATAATCAGCGTGAGTTACGTCGGTTTCTAGGTTTGGTAAATTATTACCACAAGTTCATTAAAAACTGTGCCAGTGTTCTTGCTCCTCTACACGCTATGATCACACACAAACGCAAGATAACGAAATTGGTATGGTGTAGCGATAGTTTACAGGCGTTCGACAATGCCAAAAATGCTATCAATAGTGCATTGTCTCTGTCATTTCCTATCAGTGATGCCCCCCTAACTCTGACGGTCGATGCATCAGATGTTGCGATCGGTGGAGTGTTGGAACAAACCATTAACGGTCAACAAGCACCCATCGCGTTTACTCGAAAAAGCTGCAGCCAGCCCAAACGCGTTATAGTGCTTTCGGACGTGAACTTCTTGCTATTTACTTAAACGTGAAGCATTTTCAACATTTCCTTGAAGGCCGAGAGTTTTGTGTTTTTTACCGACCACAAACCTTTGGTCACTGTCTTCAATAAAAACAGCTGTAACCACTCTCCCAGAGTCATCAGGCAACTCGATTATATCTCGCAATTTACCACAGATATCCGCCACATCAAAGGTGTCTTGAACACTCCAGCGGATGCACTCTCAAGAATAGAGATTACTTCTGTTACCCTCAGCTCTACACTGTGGAATGCTATTGCACAGGATCAAGATAAGGATACGGAACTACAAGACCTGCTCAGAGAAGACTCCACTCACTCACTTTCCCTCAAGAAAATGAGTATGCCAGGATTGTCTGTGCCCCTCTATTGCGACGTATCAACAGCTGCTATTCGCCCTTATGTCCCTCCATGTCACAGAAAAGCAGTCTTCACGGATCTTCATAAGCCCTCCCATCCTGGAATCCGTGCTTCGCAACACCTGGTTACCTCTCGCTTTGTTTGGCCCTCGATGCGGAAGGATGTCAAACATTGGACCAAAACGTGCCTTGCCTGCCAGCGTGCCAAAGTCCAAAGGCACACCAGGTCCCCCTTTGACGCATTTCCGCCCCCATCCAGCGATTTGAGGTAATTCATGTAGACATTTGTGGCCCTCTTCCAGTGATTCAAGGCCAACGTTATATGCTCACCTGTCTCGACCGCTTTTCCAGGTGGCCTGAAGCCATCCCACTTCCTGATATCCAAGCGGACACTGTTGCAAGAGCCTTTCTTCATGGATGGGTATCAAGATTTGGATTGCCGACAAAAGTCATCACTGACCAAGGTCGCCAATTTGAGTCTTCGCTTTGGAAGAAGTTTACCAGCTTGTTGGGTACAGTACATGCGCATACCTGTGCGTATCATCCGCAAGCTAACGGCCTCGTCGAACGCTTCCATCGCCAGCTGAAGTCATCCCTTATGTGTCACGAAGACTCCCATTGGATGGATAAGCTTCCACTCGTGTTGCTTGGTATTCGCTCTGCATTTAAGAGTGATCTGAAGACTACAGCGGCTGAACTAGTCTATGGAACAACACTGCGGCTACCAGGTGGCTACTTCACTGCAGGGGATAAGTCATGTGATCCTACGGAATTCGCTCAAACACTTTCCTCTCACATGCAGTCCCTTCAGCCTGTTCCCCTCGATTGACTAGCCAACAGAACATCTTTGTTTCCCCAGCCCTCCAGTCTTGCACCCACGTTTTCGTTCGTGTACCTGTCCCAAAACGGCCTCTCCAATGTCCATATGACGGGCCCTATGAAGTTCTCCGACGTACGCGCAAATCATTTCTCATCCAGCGCGGTTCCAAGGTCGACAAGGTTTCTATCGATCGTCTTAAGCCTGCGTTTTTGGAATCAACCTTAAGCGAGGTACATGTAGCTACCAAAAAGGTCCAGCGGAAATCTGTGTCGTTCGGAACTCTTTGAACTTCCTCTCTGGGGGAGTGTGTAGTGAATACTCTTATTTTAGTTTCAAGATAAATGTTAATTTTACCGTCTTGAATTTCGGAAGTATAAATTCATTTTAAATTAGTTACCCCATTATAATTCAATTGTGAACCACATTAATACTAATTTTATGTATACTATATTATTTTATTGTATGTAAACATAATTAATTATATATCACAATTGTCAGTTAATTATTTATATTCAAATATTTATTTTAATCTAATACCATGTCCATTTTACAAATAAATAATAGAAATCCAAGGGTTATATTTCCACCTTTGGTACTGTCGCAGTTTCGCCTAACGGACTCAATACGGCTAGTGAGATAATCACTGGTTGGCACTTAACCAGCGGCAGTGCTTATGGCTACATCATCCAGGTTAACCTATACCGGATAGATGCGCTACGGTCCCAAGCCGTAGCTTGCCTAGGCCAACGACGACGACGTAAACCCAAAAGTTGTAATAAACCAAAATTACAATGTACTCAGTGATGCACTTGGAATTGTACTCAATGTACGACCCGACGTTATGTCGCCATTTAGGAATGTACTGTACACTTGGCGATACTATTATTTTTATATTATTATTTTTTCGTTGGGATAAATTCTTGATTTGCCTCCTGTTTTGCCAAACAATTGGTTTTTTCAAAAAATTTTAATCATTTTTTTTAGATTTAGCTTGATAATGAACACCGATTGGATTTTTCAATGTTCGTGTTTTGTGTGCTTTTCTCTCTTCATTGTGGAGGGTGAAGTTGTGTCTTGCCTAAGCATTTAATTGTAAATCTTAACCCTTTAAATTTTGCTAATATGCATATTTTAGTGTAAAGATGCATAGTTCAATTTCCTTTCTAATTAACTTGGCAGACCCGGAAAACACCAGATCTGAAAATACGCGGTTTAAGATAAAAATATGGCTTCCTCTTCCTATATCCTGTTTATCTGCTTAAACATTGCGACAGCAAAAAAATTTACTTTATTTTCAAATATTGTGCAAAAATAATACAGCCTTTTCAACACTTACTAATAATGATGTTAGCAGATTATGGGTATATAAACCCACAAAATTTCTTCCATGTTCATTCTGACTAGACTGATCTAACTTAGAGGCTGAGCATTACCTGTAACATTTTAGCAGTAAATTACCGTAAGAAAAAGTCTTTATCTTCTCCTACGAACCTTGCTCTCTTCAGAGAACTCAGTCAATAAAGAAGAGAAAAATAATTTCCCGATACGTTATAAGAAGAATCGGGGAACCTTTAGAGAACTTAGTCTTAAATAGAGAAAACTAATTTCCCGATACGTTATAAGAAGAATCGGGGAACCGTCAGATAATTTAGTAAGTTTTCCCAGAATCCTCCGAACCACTGTAGAAGAACTCGGAGAGTAGTATAGAAGAAACTACTGCGAGTAACAAATCCGTTGCCGCCTCCTAACCAGAACCCCCGTCGACTTCGAACCAACCAAGGCCATAGACGGAGGGGTTAATATATAAATATAATAATATATATAATATATATATATTATATATATAGTTAGTTAGTTAGTTAGTTAGTTAGTTAGTTAGTTAGCGTGATTAATATTGTTCCCGTAATTTTTTGATGATTTACAGATGAAGCTATATTTTAAGGATAAATAATTAATTATCACTGTGGGATTCTGTTTGAGAAATAGGCGTGCTCCTGAGTACTAGTCATAAGTTTTTCAAATATTTTCTTTACCACTAGTGATGTTACAGATTGAATGTCCTGCACTTAGCCCCGATAGTCTACTGTCTCCAACAACCTATTGGAATCAACTTAAGCAACAGATAACCCCATTTCCGTATTTAAAACTTGGCCGACTGTCTGATTACTCAATTTATTTGATCTCTCACCTCTGTCAATTTCTTCACACCTTATTATTTTATTACAATCCCTAGTTAAACTATTTTGACTTAAACATGGACAGTGATGAATTGTAACAATTAAAAAGGAAGAGGCGTGGGAAGTTGGGTGGTGTTACTAAGGCCATCAACACTTTTAATAATGTTTCACAACCAGGCAAGGAAGATTTAGAGTATCTAATTTTTAATTTGAATAAATTTAAGAGGGGTATAATATCCATTGATAAGAATATTTCAAAGTTAGTTGAACCTGAAGCGGCTGATGAATAACTTTCAGACCATTACTTTGATAAGGATCATCAGATAACCTCAACTGAACACCCCATAAGGAAACTAGTCTCGTTTCAATGACTCTACACCAATAAACCTATTTCTGACTTTGAGCAAAGTAGAGCTAAACCTTCAACAAAATTTAAATGTCAGACCAAGCCCCGAGTCACAAGAATTTAGGACTAAGTTAACCATTTTGCTAGTACCAACATTTGACGGGGGTAGGGCAGAAGCCCCATCCTTCATTGAAAATTTGAAAATTCATTAGGTAGTAATTAGGTAGTAATTCATTAGGTAGATATGTTGCTTGTACCCTGTGGTGAATGGACGTGCTGTTTTCCTCTCTATTTAACACCCAAATTAGAAGGGAATAATCTACTCGGCGGTTATTCTGTTTACATCCGAAAGTGTATAAAGTATCAGTGAATCCGTGCATATAAATTATAAAGTGAAATTCATTAAAATTAAGAAAGTGCAATACAGTTTACATAATTATCACCAGTTTTAACGTATATATTCAAAACCCTCGAAATACCCTCGACCATCGAAAGGAAAGAAATAAAAATAAAAATAAATAAAGAATTTGTGTGGGTATTTCTTTTTACGCTAATTAAGGAATAGCATGGCTATGGGTCCAAATTCTCACCTAATCTGTAATTTGTGCAATCTGGTAACAACGGAAAACTTGGCGATTAGATGTGATTTCTGTCAACGACTGAATGACTTTATCTGCATGAATAGGAATGATAGGGAAATAACTTGTCTCGAACGCGAAACACGTCGTGGGGATCAAATTTCTATGTGGCCCATGTACACAGACCGTAAATTCTTTCGCGGTCTTTAAAGAAATGGAGATAGCAGACTCGAAAGTTACAAAAAAGAATGAAATAAGGGGGACACATGGGTCCGGAATGGTCCCAACGAAAAACCGGGTGGATAAGAGAGAAGACGAAACAACAAATAACAGCATAATAACGAACAACAATTTAATAACGAATAACAATATAAATAATATAATACGGAAGGAAGACATAGATGAAAGAAAAGAAATAAGTAAAAGTTGCGTAGTCAAACGGTCCAACGAGCGAAATGATAAAAAGATAATAACTAAAAACGTAGAAAATAAACAGCCAAAGAAAAATAATGATAATGCCAAAATTAAGAACTTTGAAAATAATAAGAAAAGTAGAAGCGTAGAAAATATCGTATGTAAATACTACGCGAAAGGGAACTGCAGATATCGGGATGGGTAATGCATATATGCACATCCCACATTATGCAAAACGCATTACGCAAGTGGGTACTGCAAATTTGATAAGAAATGCATGTTCTACCATCTTACTGTCTACAACACTTATGCAAGATATGGGAGTTGCGAATACGGAAAAAAATGCCGATACCACCACACTCTCAAAGGAACGCAACGAGTGTACAGAAAAAACGAACATCAAAGAAGAGTGCCAATTTTTTAGACGCAGCCAACACACTCCAGCTGCTAAATACCAGGGCTGTGGAGTCGGAGTCAGGAGTCGGAGTCGTGGAGTCGGTCAATTTTGAGTGGAGTCGGAGTCGAAGTTGGAAGTGCATAGTTGGATGGAGTCGGAGTCGGAGTCGGTGCAAATCCTTCAACTATAACCATAACAGCCTAGGCCTAGGCCTAGCTCAATTTTATGAATAAAATAGATTTAACCTAATGTTTTAATATATAATATAATATATAAATAATATATAATATATAAATATATAAATACAAATAATATAGAAATATAGTTGCTTATAATTAATAAGGATTATAATTAATTAATTAACATAATTAATAATAAGGAAATTTAAAAATTCAGTTTAGGTTAGTACATTTTGTTACGGATGTTTATAATAATACAAAAACATCTTATTAATTTGCTAAACCAATAATAATCTTATTTTGTTTAAGCTTCAATCAGTTTGTATTTTGGGATTTATTGTAATTTTTGAATAAAGAGAAAAAAAGCCATTAAGGCATAGTTACAGCCACTAAGTAACCTGATGAGTCATGTGGTGGTGACGAAATGCCTTGTTTATGAATCTCCATTGGCCTAATAAAGCTAATCGTAATCAATTTGGCCTTAACATTCCATCAGAGTCGGAGTCGTAATTATACAAGTCAGATTTCTGGAGTTGGAGTCGGAATGTTAAAATTTTTGGAGTCGGAGTCGGAGTCGGCAAATTTTATCACCGACTCCACAGTCCTGCTAAATACTATCCAGCAATTACAAAACCAGCTGACAAATATAGGAATCCGAGAGCCGGACAGAAGGTACGAACAAAGGCACTTCATGCGTTATCGGGACAACAGGTACCGACAAAGATAAAAAGAGGTAAATTCTCGGAGGACCACAAGGCAACGAAACCGGCACCCCTACTGCCAGGCGAACTGTGAAAATTGTGAGTCCTGTATTGGCAAAAGAGAAATACAAATAGACAACTATAACATCCTCCGAGCCGACAGAACAGTGAGACGTAAAGGAGGCTGTGCTATTTACACACACGAAAGGCATATGGCAGAAATGATTATAAGTACCTCAAACAGCTACATAGAATGTGTAGCAGCAAAAGTTGAAAACTTAAATATGGTATTAATTGTAATGTACAGACCCCCAAACACGCCAACCTCAAAATTTTCAGATTCCATTACAGAGGTAAGAAACTTCGTAAAAGATCTACACTCTCCAACCCCAAATATTTTTCTCTGTGGTGATTTTAATTTCCCATTCATGAAATATAAAAGGATAGGAAAAAATATATGTATACACCAGGACAAGGGGGACACACGAGAAGATCAAGAGCAGGTAAAAATGCTACTTGCTATAGCTGATGAATTTAAGTTGACGCAAGAAATAACAGAAAACACAAGAAAAAACAACTGCCGAGATTTGGTATTCACAAACAACAGTAATCTAATTGATAATGTAAAAATATCCCCAACTATGATATCGGACTACAACATCATTGAAATACCAACTAATATAAAGGCAACAGGAAAGGAAAGAACACGCACAACAGAAAGAAGCAAATTCGAATTTTTTAATTTTCACTCCAAAGCTATAAACTGGGAAGATGTGACATCCAGCATGGAAGTAATAGATTGGGAAACCATTTTCGAGGCCAAGACAACGGAGGAGATGCTAATGACGTTAGAGAAGACGTTAGAAATTGTGGAAAAAACATGTCCCAAAGATACAACAAAGAAGAAAGAGAAGCAGGTTCGAGAGACAAAAGAGGGCATGTTTCGAAAGAGAAAAAGAGTGACTGCAAAATTAAGTAATTGTAAAGATAACATCAGAAAAATATTAAATGATAAACTGCAAAGTATCGATGTCGTCATACAGGAACTAATCGAGAAGCATACAGAAAAAGAAGACGACGAAGCTATAGAAGCGATAAAGGCTAACTCAAAGTACTTCTATAATTTCGCAAAAAGAAAGTCGAAAAAACATGCGACTATCGGACCTTTAAAAAATGAGAACAGTGCTTTATCTGATGATTAACAGAAGTATCTGAAATATTAAGAGCTCAGTACGAGTCATCTTTCAGTATCCCAAAAACTGACAAATTGATATGCGATAGAAACGCGTTCTTTGAAGAAGAACCACAAGGGGGAAAGTATAACGGATTTCGACTTTACGATGGATATTACACAAGCCATAGGGAAACTAAAAACACACTCAGCGGCAGGACCGGATAAGTGGAATGCCACACCGATCAAAAACTGCAAGTATGCAATCGCTGAGCCCCTATACTGAATATGGAGACGATCACTAGACACGGGAGAAATACCGGGCATCCTGAAGAGCGCAAACATAGTCCCAATATACAAAGGAGGAGATCGATCCGAAGCCAAAAACTATAGGCCAGTGTCGCTTACATCTCATCTCACTAAAATATTTGAAAGAATAGTTAGACAGAAAATCTACCTAAAATCCATGGAATATTATACCCCAAATGGACAGGAAATTCAGAGAAATTCCAGAGCAAAAGATTTAAGGGTTGTAATGACAGATGATGCGAAATTTGAAACAAAATAAGATAGCAGTAAACAGAGCAAAGAGAATAATAGGACAGATATTGAGAACCTCTAAACGAAGGGATAGGAATGTAATGATTCCTCTACTGAAAACCCTTATCATACCCAAATTGGAATACTGCTCGGTCCTAACATCCCCATATAAAAAAGAAGATATTAGACAGCTGGAAGGGATCCAGCGAAGCTTCACAGCCAAGATCAATGAGTGCAAAGAACTAAATTACTGGGAAAGGTGACTCGAACTAGTCCTATATTCACTGGAAAGGAGAAGAGAGATATACCATTATTTACACTTGGAAAATAATGGAGAAACTAGTCCCTAATCTTACTCTGAAGTCTGAACCCTATAACTCCCCAAACAACGGTGGAAGGTAGAAACGGTAGACTGTGTCGTATTCCCAAACTGAAGGCGAGATAGGGAACATCCTTAACCTTGAAAGAAAATAGTTTTGTAGTGAGAGGACCAAAACTGTTTAATCAGTTGCCCAAAGACCTAAGAAACACGAAGGGAGTTGCAGTGGACATCTTCAAAAGAAGACTAGACGCCTGGCTCAGAACAATCCCCGATGAGCCGGACGTACCTGGCTATGTGAGGTGGAGAGCACAAGAATCCAACTCACTACTTCACCAGGCCAACTCGAGAGGAGGGGCGACAAGCTTGACCTTCGCGAAATGAGAAATCATCACGCGAAACATTTGTAAGGTTGTAAGGTAAGGTAAGTAAACTTTGTATTCCTCTTGTTGATAAGTATAACTAGTTAATTAGTTTCCTTAAAGGTATAGCCTATCATATTATAGGCTGAAATTTCCCCCAGGTTAAGAAATGCTGGTCTAGATCGACTTTGCAGGGAACGTCCGCATTTTTCTCAAAAAGTCATGGTTTCCATCTTTATTTCAAAGTTAGGGAAGTCAGAGATTGTTTTTGTTGATCAAAATGCCAAAATCACTGCTACTTATTACCAAGAAAAAATTCTTGATGCGGTACTGCCGTCGATAAGGGAGAAGTCAAGAAACAACTTTATGATCCAGCAAGATGGTGCCACAAGCCATACAGCTCGCACAACTCGGAGTATCTCGACCGAAATGTTTCGGATTATATTGAACCAGAATTCTGGCCGCCGAATAGCCCAGATTACGATTACCCATGCGATTACGCTCTCTGGGGTGCTCTACAAGAATTGGTTTATAAAGGAAAGGAGATCAATTCCGTCGAAGATCTGAAGGAAAGTATTACTGCACATTACAGAAAGATATCACAACGATTCATAAATGCTGCAATAGATCAATGGCGAACAAGGTTGCAAACGTGCATTGATAATGGAGGACGGCACATTCTGCATAATCTTAGGTAATCAATTACGTAACTGTATGAAAACAGCGAATTACAAAATAATGGTTACAGTTAGCAAAAATCCAACTTCACCACGAGATAGACCATGAAATTCTATACAGGACACATAGATTGAATGTACAAATAACATTTGATAAAGGTAAAATTATATTGTTCAAAATCAGGGTAATAGTTTTTCTGGCCCACCCTGTATATATATATATATATATATATATTGTTCCTTGGTGGTGTAGTAGTTAACGTCGTTAACTACAAATCCATCGGCCGCAAGATCGAGACCTGGTGACAGCAGTCGGCGCGCAACAAAACCCAGCTGTTCATCTTTCCACGCAATAAGGAAATTGGTTGGTAGATAAATGGGTACCTGGGTAGCCTAGTGGTTAAGACGCTGGGATGCTGGTGGGGCGTGGCTCGGGTTCCATACACTGTAGGTCTAAGGTGGAATGACAAATTTGACCTTCGTTAGAATGAACAATTCGGGCGGAAGCTAAAGTAAGATTAACCAAGGTGTGTGTGTGTGTGTGTGTGTATATATATATATATATATATATATATATATATATATATAATGACGAAAATAACCACGAAGGAAAAAAGAAACAGAATGGTGCTCAAGCGCGATCGTCTAATGACATCCTCAGAAACACTGTGTTCCTGAGGATGTCATTAGACGAAAGCGTTTGAGCACCATTCTGTTTCCTTTTTCCTTCGTGGTTATTTTCATCATAAATATTATTCAAGTGTTACGTTCGTGAAATAATTTTCATATATATATATATACACTCGTGTTATATATACTCGTATATATAATTGAATTAAAATAGGATAAAATTTACAGTAAAACTCTAAATTGGATCGTTAAAGTGACTTTAATTCAAGCAAATCAAATGAAGCTCGAAATTAAGCTGAATATCCATAAATGTTCGCCGTTCAGAAACAGCCAAAATGTCTCGAGTTCGAATGCGCAAATTACGAGTCGTAGGCGTTACAGGAAAGAGCTTAATTCGGTGGAAAGAGTTATTTATGGATGTTAAGCAAATTGCCATATGTTAAAAGTAGGCATTGAAAATACGCGCGCGCGCAAAGTCTACACTTCAAATAACTAAATATTTGCAAAGTATTTCAAATCATTAGTAGAATTGTACTATAGTCGCCGTAACCATGCTTATTTAGGGTTCTGATAAAAACCTATGATACTTAATGCAACCACAGAAAAGTTGGGTTTACTATTTGGCATAGCGTGTAAGTTATTATCCATGTGTTTAGTTGTATTAACCAACGATTTTTTCTCTGCGCAAATTTCGTTAAAAAATGTTTGTAGCAATTATGATGATATAATTAAAATTATTATGTAATTAATTATGGTAATAGTTTTTACATTTATACACATTTTATTTATTATATATATATATATATATATATTATATAATATATATATATATATATATATATATATATACAGGGTAGGACAAAAGTCAGAAAACACAGGAACAATGCTTTTCAATGCAAATATACATATCTATTTGCACTGAAAAGCATAGTTCCTATGTTCCTGACTTTTGGTCCACCCTATATATATATATATATATATATATATATATATATATATATATATATATATATATATATGGTTTCGATCCCGGGATCCCGGCTGTTTTTACTGGATTTGAAAATCCCGGGAATTGGACAAATATCCCGGGAAATCCGGGAATTTTAAAATGACTTAATTTATTTTTTATTGATTTATTTGTTTTTTTCTTTTGTTATTAGAAGGCTCTTGGGTAGAATTAAAGAAAACTGCATAATATTTACCACATTTTATTCTACTTTTCTGCTTTCTTAAATGAACACCTACTAGCATTAGCAACTTAGAGCAATCTAAAAGTAGGCCCGTATGCCAAAAACTGGCCGAGGGAATGTCGCTAGCAGCACTGCGTATAATACAAGGAACCGAGTCTCGGTATATTATCTAGCGATCGCGGGCAACTCATCTTGCTCAGAGTTTAAGCGAGCATTTGAAGCAAGAACTGCAGTTATTCGAGACAATAGGGAACGGAACTTCAAACATCATGAATTTATTTGATGCACTGAAAACCATTCCGCCAACCTCTGTTGAATCAGAAAGAGCCTTTTCTGCAGCAGGTTTATTTATCACCAAGTTAAGAACTCGTCTTAGTGATAGAAGTATCGATTGTTTATGTTTTTTAGAAGCTAATTTAAAAATGTTGATTGACTCTTTAAATATTTTAAGATAAAATATTTTAAGATAAAAGGATGAAATTTTTGTTTCTAATGAAGTTTATTTTATTTTAATTTTTTTGTATTGGCTAAATATTTTAAGATAAAATATGTTGAGATAAAAGGTATAAATTATTTTTTTTTGAATGAAGTTTCTTTTTCTTTTTCTTTTTTATTTGCAAATGCACTTAATTATAATTAAAGGAATATAATATTTTAGCCTTTTATTTGTCCCCTGCAGATCAATAGCATGATAAATATTATGTTTAATAAATAATAAATAGCTACCACTGATTGGTAAACTCAATTCAAGTATTACAATGCAAAAGTGGTCATCTAGGCATAAGTAATTGGTTAGCCCAATGCTAAAAGGGTATTTTATCACTGAACAATAAAAAAAATTACCGTTCTCTTAAATATACAACCATTTCCTGGATTTCCGGGATCCCGGGTATTGGCTTCATTTTTCCGGGAATTCCCAGGATTTCCCGGGATGAAGAAAGCTGCATATCAGGAGAAACCCTAATAGAAACCCGGTGACGACAGCCGGCGCGCAGCAAAACCCAGCTGTTCATCCTTCCACACAATAAAAGAAATTGGTTGGTAGATAAATGGGTACCCTGGGTAGCCTAGTGGTTAAGACGCTGGGATGCTGGTGGGGCGTGGCTTGGGTTCCACGTTAAACTGTAGGTCTAAGGTGGAGTAAAAAGCTTGACTTTCGTCAGAATGAACAATTCGGGCGGAAGCTACCCAAAGGTTTTATATATATATATATATATATATAATATATATATATATATATATATATGCTTCTCAAATTAATTGGAAAACCTAGATATTTCACGTGGAATGAGATTTAGAAAAAGTTTGGAAAGGATTAAGATAAGCCGTTTATGGGTATTTGCCTTTTTGCGATATGTCTAGACACACGTAATCTCAGAGGAGTGATTGTTATCAAGAATTGCTACCTTCTCTGGGATTTATAAAAAAAAATAGAAAAATCTGGGGGTGATCCAAGTAATTTGATAAGCCACTGTGTGTGTGTGTGTGTGTGTGTATCAACGGCCTCCATGTATACCTTGTAAAGTGATTAATTAAATGATTACCTTTAAACCTCCAAATTCTTCTTTGTTCCACACCTGAGTTTCTCTCCGCTGATGGTAATGAAGCAGGGAATTCCTCCAAGCCTCCTGTCCAAACCCACCGCTGCCACCAATCTGCGTCTGCACGTTCCTGATTCGTTCTATCTGCTTCGAAACCTTCCCGGGAAATAAGGACGAATTTTTTAATATTTAAATATTTCAGCACTTTAAATACTATAAATCACCTTAGGCCTATATTTATTTTTTATAAGAAATTGTTAGTGCGAGAGATAGATAAGATAGACTAACAAAATAAATATACAAGACTTAACAAACGTACAGACACACACATATCATTGAATTAGGTTGACAAGACCTAATGAGAATCGATGTCGCGTAGGAAACAAATTATAAAGTTCTTATTTACTTAAATATCTAGTAACATGAAACCCTAATTATTAATAATTATAATTAGGATTCAAATTAATTACAGCCTCCTCTTATTCGTTAAAAGGAAGAAAATGGAGTAGGATTGCTGGGTCATTCAAATCCCTCTTGTACCCACTTCACGAGGCTTCCAAATTCATTTCAGTTTCTGGCCAAATAAAGATCCACTCTTCCGCAACACTTTTTCAACCAAGAACACATCATCGAAAAAAGAATTTCACAGAGTGGCTTTTACCGCACAGTTTTACATCGTATTTGAAGTGAACTTTTTATATGGTTTCTACGCACTTTAGTTTACATACAGGGTGATAAAAAAAGGTGTTCCGCAAAATAACTTGCATTGTGTACGTATATAAATAATATTTGGGGTCCTTCGTAACAGCAAAAGTCACGCGAAAGGAGGGGACCTACAGCTATACGTGGGATGCGAAATATCTGCGGATTGCTACATCTGAAAGCAGAGGACTGTTACCCATCCAACGACTGAAATGTCTCAACATCTTTAAAGCTCGCTGATCTAACGAGAAGGGGTGTTGGAACGTGTCCGTGTCGTCTAGCATTATTATAAAGGGTGATCCAGAGAAATGGGACCCAAAAGAAACCCCTGAACTCTTAAAGTATAAGTCCTTTTATAAAATCATACGCATCATTCGAAAGAGGATAGTTACAAGTTTGTACGGGATTGTATAGGTTTTGACAATACAAGACAAGATAAGATACAAAACAAAATAATAGTGTTAGTTAAAACTAACCTTCAAGATGACTGCATGGACTGTGGAACAGCTGCGTTTCATAACTGAGCAATATTATGAGCATGGAAGAAGTGTAGTTTCAGCTCAAAGATCTTTCAAGACAAATTTTCAGATGTCAAAATCACCTTCTAAGAAAGTAATCCGTCGGTGTGTCAGAAATTTTTCCCTAACTGGCAGCATTGGAAAAAGAAAACCAACTGGAAGAGTGCGCACAGCAAGGATAGACGAGATCATTAACAGAACTCATGAAATTGTACAGGATAATCTAACATAAGCATCAGACGTGCTTCTCAGCTGTTAGGAGTTGGATATGGAACAACAACACACCGTATATTCAAGCAAAATTTAATGCTCTTTCCATATAAAATTCAACAGTGCAACAACTAAACGATGGAGATTTCGCACGAAGACGACAATTCTGTCAATGGATCCAACAGAAGGTAAATGACACCACCAATTTTCTAGCAACTTTGATTATGTCAGACGAAGCCCATTTTCACTTGAATGGAACTGTAAACAAACAAAATTGTCGTTTCTGGGCAACAGAAAATCCATTGAATATTACCGAAGTCCCGTTGCATAGTCAGCGTGTAACTGTTTGGTGTGGTCTTACTGCATCTCAGATCATAGGGCCGTACTTTTTCGAGGATTCCACGGAAACACGGTCACTGTAAATGGTGATCGCTACGAAAAAATGTTGACCGATTTCCTTATTCCTAAATTAAGAGATCTTTGTCTAGAAAACCACTGGTTCCAACAAGACGGAGCTACCTGCCATACCACGAGGAACTGCATGGCAGTTTTGCGTTAAACGTTTCCAGGCGAGTTAATCTCAAGATTTGGAGACGTTGAATGGCCCGCAAGGTCTCCGGATTTTTCTCCCTTAGATTATTATCTCTGGGGATATTTAAAGAGTAGGGTCTACAGAAATAACCCAACGACCTTGCAAGAATTGAAGGCCGCCATCACAAATGAGATACAGGCCATACCACCGCACACTCTTGCAAAAGTGATGCAGAACTTACAAGCGAGAACACTGGAATGCTTGGCAACTAAATGGAGCACATTTGAAAGGAGTCATTTTAAAAAAATAAATATTTCATAATAAACTTGTAACTCTACTCTTTCGAATGATATATAGTTTTTATGAAAGGAATTAAATATTAAGAATATTTGGCTTTTTTTTATGGGTCCCATTTATCTGGATCACCCAGTATATGTGTGTGTGTGTGTGTGTGTGTGTGTGTGTGTTGTGTGTGTATTTTAAAAAAATAAAAGTAAAAAAGTATGTGGTTTGAGTGTCATTTGAAACTATAAAATTTTACTGGAAATTCATACCTTTCATATTGTTATTTCGAACACAATGATATGACCCCGCCCCCCAGCCAAAAAAAAAAAGGTTCAAAATTACTTGAAACTTAACAACTTTCTAAAAAAATATAGAGAAACCAACCGACCAATAGAAAGATGCAATTAGATGTAAACCATTCGAAAATGTTCATTAATTATTAATTATACGTATTTAACTCCTTTAAGTTAGGGAGAATATGCAGGAGTCGACGTGAGGAATAACAGAATAGCAAAATAAAGGATATCGGTAACTGATTTATCACCATTTCGAAATATTTATTTTCGAAATGTCGCAGCCAAGAGCGTTGCGAAGGGAAAAATATCGTATTGAAATTGGACATAAAATCGAAGTCTTTGAAATCAGTCCCTGAAAATCAAAAGGGAAAAAGGAATAAAAACATTACACACACACACACACATATATATATATATATATACATAAAACCAAAAACGTATATACATACATGGCATGTGTAACATTTACATACAGGGTGTCCCGTAAGTCTGGACCCATAGGGAAAAATAATAAAATTACAAAATAGTCCAAAAATTTATTACATAATCTGTTCAAAGTGTCCGCCGTTGTGTCGCACACATAGTTGAAGACGCAATCTCCACTGCGACAGTACTTTCTGAATCACAGTCGCAGAAATTTCTTGACACGCCTCCACAATGCGTGCTTTAAGGTGGAAAATGTTCTGAAGTTTGACCTCGTACACTTTGGCTTTCAAGTGGCCCCACAAATAAAACTCCAGCGGAGTAAGATCATAAAAAAAATAATAAAAATAATAATAAAAATAATAAAAAAATATATTATAAATAAATTTTTGGACTATTTTGTAATTTTATTATTTTTCCCTATGGGTCCAGACTTACGGGACACCCTGTAGAACACTAGAGAAAATATTAAATTTTAATATTTAGTTACGTCATTGGTTGACCTCTTCAGTTTAAATATTCAGAAGATACTTATTTTCTTCCCCTTAAAAACAAAAACAAAACTCTTATTAACGCTATTAACGTCATTTCATTTATTATTCAACGGAAAAATTAGAGTATTATGACGGTCATTAAGGACGTAACTGCAAACAAAATAAAGGTCATAAGGACACACACACACACACACACACACACACACACACACACACACACACACACACTTTATTATTCTTCCGGTATAAACCAATTCATAAGATAAGAAAACATTATACACGGTTGCTAGCAAGTCTTTGAAAGGTTTTAAAGTTTAATCTTTTGCCTTTTTCACAGAAAACAAAATAGTAAACGACTTTGTAAACATTAACGCAAAGAGGATTTTCTTTTTCTATTTTAGGCGATGTTACAAAAGTAGAACGAAAGTTCAGAACCGATTAAAAGAAAGATTTACCTAATGAAAAATCAATTAGAAACGTCATGAAAATATTTAGCTACGAATGGTCAGTGAATGGTAAGAAACGTTTCGGTATACCAACTATGGCGGTGAAGCAAATGCAACAACTATTTGAGAGGCATCTGAAGCGAGTCCCGGGAAATCGATTAATCGTACTTGAAATAAAATAAAAGTTAAAGGAGATTAATGTTCCAGTAAAAACAATGCGTAAAATTTTGAAGTTAAAATTGCCTTCGTTCGCTTACAAAATCTAAGTTGTCTGAACTTCATAGAAGAGCATTATGTCGCTAAGCTACGCTTCTACAAACAATTTCTAAGGAAAATCGGAGCAAATTCTAACTTAACTTTTCGGATCGGTTAACGTACGTGTTTAGATAAAGCCAAATTTTCATCTCATCGATTATGTTAACCACTACAATTGTCAATTTTAAGGAAGTAAAAAACCAAATACGGCCTTTTTGGAAGTGGGGGGGGGGGGTGAAGGGGCGGGGGTGAAGCGATCTTCAATGAAGAACTCTACCTCGCAACGCTTAAGAATTTTTCTCCCTCAGTTGACGGCTTAGCTAAATCTTGTAGACCAAATAATCTTCCAATAAGAAGGGGCTCTCTGCCATTATGCTTTGAATGTCAGAGAATTTTGTAACGAAATTTTCTGAGAAAAATGGATTCGAACGGGAAAATAACTACCATGTTCACCCTTTAGACACCTTTTGATGGCGCCACGTAACGAAAATCGTTTACGCCTCAAAGCCTCAACATTTGCATTTGGCAGAACTGAAGTTGGGAATCGGAACAACAGTCCGACAAATCACACGACAACAATCGGAAATGTTTCAATTCTTGTAAAATGGATTTGAACGTTGTGTCGCCAAGATAAAGCATATGTGGAGCGTATGTGTCCTCGATTTTTATGCAAAAAAAAATAAAATAGTTAAGCTTCATACAGCCGCTTATTATTTTGTTTTATCTCAAACGAATAATTTAATAACCTTTGACTGACTTCATAACAACTTTGTAAAAAAATAAATAAAAAAAATAAATAAAAAAGACCAAACGTTTAAAAAATAAACGAATCGGGCAAAGACTAAATATAGGTTGTTCACCCTTTCAAATTCCCCTCTTGCCACTTCGTCTGCCCTCGATTTTCGTCCTCACCCAGACTGCATAATGGCTCTTCAAATCCCTCGAATAATGCCAAGCAACTTAAGCGAAATCCTCATGAAACTAATCCGGTTGTCTCCAAACCAAAAAATCCACACAAATTTCTTCGAGAGGAACTCCATCCCGCGTGTCACGTGACTGACGACAATACTCGAGGCAAAAAATATTAAAGGACATTACATTAAACGCTGTTCAGTGAGTGATGAACGTAGAATGAAGATACAAGTTTTGCATTTGTAGAGAGAGAGAGAGAGAGAGAGAGAGAGAAGGACAAGAAGTACCTCAAAAAGCTTTGCGGCCCATACCGAGGAGGTACCAATGGCAACGGGTGCCAGGAAAAAATTCCTACACATTGTCACAGTTACGTTCTCAAACAGCCATCCCAGAAGACAGTAACACACATCCTCAAATAGTGTGCAAGATTTGGTCTAACCTTTTCTTGAACTGATCTACAGAAGAACTGTTCACAACATCTGAAGGTAGCCTGTTCCACGTGTCACAGATCTTATAGGTGAAGTAATTCCCACACACATGCTAAACCGTTTCAAATCTAACTTCCAACCATTGTTGCGAGTTGAGTTATCATTTAAACTAAACAGGCTTCTAAAATCGACATCGTCGAACCAGCGTAAGAGCTTGAAAACCTCGATGAGTCGACCGCGCAGCCTGCGAGTTTCCAGCGAAAACAAATTCATGGCGTGTAAATGTCGATTATTATAGTCCATATGCCTAACAGAAGGGGTTAACTTCGTGGCCCTCGCCTGGACTCGCTCCAGCCTGTCAATATCTTCCTGAGGGTGGGCGACCAGAACTGCACAACGTACTCCAGGTGCGGCCGAACCAGGGAATTGTACGAGAGAGAGAGAGAGAGAGAGAGAGAGAGAGAGAGAGAGAGAGAGAGAGAGAGAGAGAGAGGTAATTATATTTGCTCTAAACAAATAAACACTAAATTTACAGTAACAGCTTAAACGTTTAGGAATTTTCAACCATTCTATGAATCTTTCCTAACCTCATCTACAATTAGGGAAAGCAAAGCTTAAAACAAATATAATTATTTAACCCTTACTTCATAACTATGTAAATTATATGAAGGGTCATGAAGTAAGGGTTAAAGGAAAAACAATAAACGGAGAAAAGATATTTCACATTTCTTCTCGAAAATTTTTTTGTAGATTTTGAACATGGATTTGGTTCGTCCTCGAAAGAAATCGATAACAAGAGGAATTTACAACTTCGAGTTTTAAACTTTACTCCAAACAAACTTCTTACAAATATATATATATATTAATATATATATATATATATATATATTTTTTTTTTTTTTTTTTTTTTTTTAAGTTCGGGAAGAACCGATTCGCCTCTATTTAAAAGGGCATATCTCGGCGGAAAAAACAGAAAAAGTGAGAGGAAAGACAGAGGAAAAAGTAAGGGTGGAAGGGACAGTCGAAGTGGAAAAAGACCAAGGATGACAAGGACTGCAGGGTCGAGCCTCATCATCCTTGGGTGCTAGGGCCGGGAGGGCGCACGTGAAACCTCCAGGAACAAGCATGTACAAATGAGCACAAAGAGCACTCAAGAGCACGAGCTTAGAACCCCCTTGCGGGGATATATATATATAAATCAGTGGCGATTTCTTAATGAATGCAACGCATGCAATGAATGCATGCGTTAAATATGTTCTCTTTTCAGATCTAAGTAAGGATTATAATTTACAAAAATAATTTTCAGAAACTAAAAATAGGCTAAGGCTTCAATCACGCATGTACTGGCTATTGGGCGGTGTAAACAAAATTATGTCTTATTTCATTAGACAATTAAGAACATTTTTCTGTACACAGATCGAAATACTTGTAGCTAAAGCATTCACTAATTCAGTCTGGGTACAGAAAAATGTTCTTAATTGTCTAGTGAAATAAGACATGATTTTGTTTACACCGCCTTGCCTTGGGCAATTTTTTAAGGAGACTTCTCACTATCCATAAGATTTTTTTTTTGAGCCTCATAGCTAAATTCAAAGGCAATATGTTTTAAAATATGCTTAGAAAATGTACTTAATATTTTTACTAAAAATAATTAAAAAGCTTTGTTCTGATTTTTTTTAATTAATGAAAATAATACGGCATGCATTCAGTTTTATAGGTGCATTCACCAAAAAGTAACATCTGGCAATTCTGACAAGGCTTCTTTCCAGTACACAGCCGCAAGCTCCACTTGTGTTCGGTGTTCCCTTAAATAAATTATAGCATTGTAGTGCCCATAATGACTGACGATGTGTTTAATCAATTGAAGACTAGAAGATTTTACTCACTCTCTTTTGATGAGAAAAAGCGCATATTGAATAATGGCAGACCGATTCCACATTTGAATTTAAGCAAAGAAAATAAAGGCTTCACTAGGAAATTTAATCCTAAGCTGTATGATGATGTTCCCTGGTTATGTGGAAATATTTCAAATAACAAATTGTACTGTTGGTCGTGTTTCCTATTTTCAAGAGATAACTCTGTGTGGAATTCTGTTAGTCGGATACGACGATTTAAACAATTTACATACTGCAATTTCTCGCCATGAAAAATCTCTTGCTCACATAAATGCATTTGTTGATCTTAAAACATTTGGAAAGTCAGAAAGAATTGATTTAATACTCGACAAGCAGAAATCAGTTGCCATTTCCAGACATAACGAAGAAGTTAATAAGAATCGAGAAATTTTGAAACGTTTGATTAGATAACATGTTTTTTAGGTATGCAAGAATTAGCATTTCGCGGTCATAATGAAGAAGAAAACGCTGACAATAGGGGTAACTATATTGAATTGGTATTTTGTATGGGAGAATTCGATGAAAAGCTTCAAAACCATTTAAAAACTGCGACTGTTTTTAAGGGAACATCATCTGCTATTCAGAATGACATAATTCAATCTATTAGTGCAGTTATGTTAGAACAAATAAAACGTGAGCTTATCGACTGCATGTATGTGGCGATTTTATTAGATGAAAATCTGATGTCAGCTGTTTTTCTCAACTCTCTACTGTTGTTCGTTATGTTAATAAACATGGAGAGATTTGTGAACGATTTATAAAATTCAATGACGTCAGCAATGATAGAAGTGCAGGAGCGATTTCTGATTTATCTATAAGGCAACTAGGTGAACTGGGCTGTTTGAAAAAAATTAGTTGCTCAAACCTACGACGGTGCTGCTGTTATGGGGGGCGATCTTAATGGAGTACAAACAAAGATTAGAGAAACTGTACCAGAGGCTATTTTTCTTCACTGCTACGCCCATAAACTTAACCTTGTTTTATCCCAAGCTGTCGCTGAAATTTCCGAATGTAATAATTTTTTTTCAGTATTAGGAAGTTTGTCATCATTTTTCAGCAGTTCAACTAAGCGAACTTCAATGCTTGACAAAGTTGTTGGAAAGCGTTTCCCTAAACTGGCTCCAACGCGGTGGAACTATTCATCTCGTCTAGTTGAAAGAGTTAAGGAAAATAAAGAAGATATAATATATCTTAAAAAGCATTCTTGAAAACCCAAAGAAATTTGATGAAAAAACAAAAAATAGTGCACGCGGATTGCTTGCTGGTATCGATACTTTCGATTTTAATTTTTTATTAGAAGTATTTTCTTCAATTTTTCCTTTTACTGAATATCTATTTAATGTGCTGCAAACAAAATCTATGGATATTGTGTATAGCTCAATCACCGTTGAAAGCACTATGAAAAAAATCAAACAAATAAGGGATACAAAATTTGCAGATATGTGCGACTTGATAACAGAAAGATGTGGTGAACCTGTATGTAAAAGGAAACAGAGTCTTTCTCCACAAGAGAAGTATAGTCAACTATTTCATGAAATATTCGATAATAACTTCTTCAAATGAAAGAGCGTTTCAGTTCAATGGAAAAATTGGAATTCATTGAGCTTTAGATTGCAAAAATTTGAGTTCTATGATGTTACTTTCCCAGAGAGAGCTTTGAATCTTTGAAAAGAAGCTACAATTCATTTTTTGAGTTTCCTCGTCTCCGTTCTGAATTGTGTTTTATATTCGCACAAATCTTTTGCCAAAAGAATGTTGCTGAGCTCCTAAAATATCTACTGGAAAGCGAAATGCACAAAGGTCTTAAGGAAATATATAAATTGACGAATTTGATTCTAACTATACCAATATCGACAGCAAGTGTTGAGCGATCATTTTCTGCGCTTAAAAGAATTAAAAGTTATTTACGGAGTTCCCAAAGTGAAGAAAGGCTATCTAATCTTGCCTTAATTTCAATTGGAAAAAATTTCATCAAGAAGCTTATGGAGAATCGAGAGTACTTTTACAATTTGGTCATCGAAGAATTTTGCAGGAAAACTAGGAGAGCAGAATTTCAATTCAAATAATGCTTCACAATTATTTAAGGTAAATTTTAAATTTGTATCTTTTCTTTAGATCAATTCGGTAACTACTATATATAAATATGTCTAATTTTTTGTTCGCATATTTAAGCCTAACATTAAATGAACTTTCCTTCAAAGAGGTCCCCAAAAGTTTGTAAAACACCTTTAACTTGCTAAGTTCTATGTAAACAATATGCAAAGTTTGGGCAAGAGGGTTAGGCGGATGTTTTTCTTCCATTCCATAACATTGCATGCCCTGAACAAAATGTCACGAGTCGCCACTGATTATATATAATATATATATATATATATTATATATATATATTTCAACTGCAAAGAACACGCAGTATAATTAACGTAAAGAACGACGCTTGTATAGAAGAATATTCCGCGCAAGATGAGGAGGGAGAACGAACAAACGAAAAAATGAGGTAACCACCCGGGAATCGAACCCGGGATCTTCCGATTGCGCGTAAATGTCCCAGCTTCATTCAGATGGCATTTAGATGGCATTTTAAACACCGTCGTCTTTCAATAAGATGGGGCACCTTGTCATTACGAAACATTGTTCGGAGTACCTAAATGAACGATTTCCAAATCGGTGGATCGGACGGAGGCAACAGGCCCTGGGCGGCTCGATCTCCTGACCTAACGCCCTTGGATTTCTTTGCATGGGGCTTTATCAAATCAAACGTCTATCAAACGAGGGTTACAGATCTGCAAGATTTACGTGCTCGTATCGTAACAGCAGTTACAAAAATAACCCCTGTCATGCTCCAAAATGTGTTCCGCAATGCTGCTGACAGATTCGAACTCTGTAGAGATACTGATGATGCTCATGAAGAATCATATGCTTAAGTATTCATTAAATGTATGTCTTCTATTATACTGCTATTTAATTTATCCTTTTTGCTACGTTTTCACTGAAATAGATAGGGACTTTATAAACACCCTTTTTGTGGTGTGTGTGTGTGTGTGTGTGTGTGTGTGTGTGTGTATATAGAATGCAAACCCACAAGAAAAAAGAAAAATGATTCCAAGGCCTTTCGTGTATTCAGAAGTACACCTCGTCAGGGAATGAAGCAAGAAGGCGAGATGACGAAAATATATACATATGTACAACGAGATAGAGAAATAATAAGATTAGCACACGATCAACAAGAGATGATTAAAGACAAAAGGTATTTTAAACAGGATATTGTCAATTTTATACATTTCTGCACTGTTACTGAAATTATTTTTAAAATGGATGAATGCACGTTCTAGAATATTCCTTTCAATTATATCTCGTTTTTAACGAGCGCTTAGAACTATCCCACTTGATACTATGATTACATCTATACGTATGGTTAAACACTGCATTAGAATTATTTGCTGTCCTACTCACGTATTTATGCTGTTTTATCTAACGTTTTTCCCGTTTGGCCTATGTATACTGAGTTACGTTGTGTACATCCGATCGAATACACACAGCCAACCGCATTATCCGGATATTCTTCATAGGCGGTGATTTAACAGTATTATTATACTTAAAGACTATGTGATACCAATTGCTTTAAGTCAAGTGGGAAGATATTGAAAATTAACATGGTAAGGAAGGCTAAGGATATTTATACGCTCAAATTCCTTTACAGTTACACTATTATAATACCTATTCTTAACTTTCTAAGGCAGTTATCTAGAAATGAAATAGGAGATACATAATTTAGTACCAATATTCATGATATTGCATAACTCGGAATCTAAAAATTCACGACTGGCAATTTCAATGCTCTAAGAAACATAGCAGAGAAAATAGAAGATTTTATCGAGGATGATGGTCAGAATAAAAATGCACATAAGAGTTATTATTAGTAGGCTTACGAAAAACTTCAAATTTTAACTGATTCAAGCATCTCCAAATCTTAGATCTAGAAAAGATAAGCTCCCATCATTTTCTTTTTCAATAGTGAACTTAAGAGATGGGACTAAATTGTTGAGCCTACCATTAAATAAGTCAACATCCAAACTGTTAGGCCGAAGGCATAAAAAATATCATCTATACCAGTATCAAACAAGGTTAAAATTAACAAGAGTAGGCAAAATTCTGCTCTCAAAAATTTCCATATATAAATTAGCTAATACCGGTGAAAGGGGATTTCCCATCATAGCATAACATAGCATAAAACTTATTTTCAAACTGAAATTTACAATCTTTGACGCAAAGCTTAATTAACTCAATAATAGTGTTGTGTTGAACAGGGAAAGAATATTCAGTTCTTATCGTTTAAAAAATCAAGTAGGTCATCAATAGGGACTTTTGTGAATAACTGCCTTAGAAAAGCTAAGAATAGGTATTATAATAGTGTAACTGTAAAGGAATTTTAGCGTAAAAATATTAAGTATAATAATACTGTTAAATCACGCCTAATAAAGAATAGCCCGGATAATGCGGTTGGCTGTGTATTCAATCGGATGTACACAATGTAACTCAGTATACATAGGCCAAACGGGAAAAACGGCAAATTTTAGGGGGCGGCAAAACTTTGAGGGCAGTAAAATTCTGGAGGAAAAGTCGTACCAAGAAAGGAATCAAGAAAGCACTTTTTAGGTAGAGAAAAAATCCAAAATTTCTGGTATTTTTTTTTTTTTTAGCTAAAAAAACGGAGAAAAGTTAGTACCGCTTAACAAAAAATCTCATTACGTTTGAACGAAGTCGATTTCAATGTTGGGCATCTCGTAGAGCGATTTTTGGCATTCCTTCCAAGCGTAGGCCACAAATCAGAGCAGCTTTTCAACTCAGTTTCCAGCATATTAAAAATGCATGATCTCGACATTGCAAACTGCAGAGGACAGTCGTATGATAACGCTCCCAACATGTCAGGGACTTACTCTGGCTTGCAAGCCAGAATAAAAGAAGCGTCCCCAGTAACAGTTTACGTACCCTGCTCTGCACACTCATTAAATTTGATTGGACAGTGTGCAGCAAGTTGCTGTAAGGAAGCCATTGATTTTTTCGCACTTCTCCAAAATCTTTACGTGTTCTTCACTGCCATTTCTGACCATTCGTAGTGGGTCATGGGGGTCAGAATAAACAATTCAGGCGGAAGCAAAACCAAGGCTACCAAGGTCATAAACTTTGGAATGGATCCAACTAACGTTTTTAATTCTTGTTTAGGTTTCCCAAAGAAAAGTTTGCATATATATATATATATATATATATATATGTGTGTGTATGTGTGTAGATATGTATGTATATATATATATATATGTATATGTGTTTGTGTGTATGTATGTTATTTATTTATATTTCTGTAACCTATATATAGGCCGGAACCTTTTATGTATTTCAGTGTTCCTGAGGATGTCATTAGACGAAAGCGCTTGAGCACCGTTTTGTGTTTCCTTTCCTTCGTGGTTTTATTCATCATATATATATCTCCTTGGAGATGTTTTTTGGGGTTCATTTTATGTTAAATTAACAAAACCTAACCTAACCTGACCTAAAATAAAATAAAACAAAAGATCTAGGTATGTAAAATCCTGAGGTGGCATAAAATAGTAATAATTTGATTTAGAGGTTTTTAATTAAAAACCTAACACGAGTGAAATTTGAAAAACTAACCTTTACATACGGTAAAAAAAAGCGCATTCTCTAAGCATTTTAATGGAACCCCTCCTTACCTTCATGCAAGCGTAAGTGGGAGGTTAAAACTTTAAAATAAAAGATATTACACGTAGGAGCTGGAGCTAATATACCTTCAATGACTACCGACGAAAATGTAGTAGGAATTTGGCGATTTGGGAATAGAGAGAGAGAATGCAGGAATTAGTGGAATGGGTCGCGTTCGTTAGCCTGAGCACTGGCATGTTATTATCTACGATAGATAGGGTGGTAGCAATATCGCTGCGGGAACAATAGGAAAGGTATTGGGTTTATATCTATCCCCAAAGCGGAACATTTTTTTTAATAAATTTATGATTGAAAACCGATGGAAATACGTTCAATCAAAGCTAAATCTTTTTTGGCAAACCACTGCAGCTTATAGAGTTAAATGTAATGTTTGGCTAAAAAAGTAAATGAATTTTTTCAAAAGTGACCACTTATATTGGTCCCGATAGTTGTCACTTTAAGTAGGTCTTTATATATATATATATATATATATATATATGTGTGTGTGTGTGTGTGTGTGTGTGTGTGTGTGTGTGTAAGAAAAAGGACCGAATGTTTTTATTTTTTAATAACTATTTTTGTATGCGAGTTAAAATAACCATTTTTTATGCCAATAAAGTTATACACTTTAGATATTTGTTTTTCAATAAATATTTTCAAAATGATCGCCATTAATCCCACTAATATGATTTAGAAGGAAGTGTTAAAAAAATATAAAATATAGCAAAAACCTTATTTTTACGCAAAGGAATGTAAAAAATTGCCGCACTAACTTTTGTTTAAATCATTATTTTAATTTAAATATAATAATCATAAAAATTACATCATTACTTTGTTTAAAACAAAAACAAAAAAAGCATTGCCTCAAATAAAAACTTCACCCGTAGCTGCCAAGGTCGTTAACACCGCCGTACGAGCACCGTGTATGCCTTATTTTTAAATACGCAACAAATGGATGGCAACTTATTTCTGGAAATTCATATTTAACACGGTATAATAAAATAATAAATGAGCAATACGTTAAAACGAGCAGAAATGGTAGATTTAACTCCGACCATCAAACTTTCTATTACGAAAACCGATCGTAAATATATCTTTAGCGAACATCCCTGATGGATGTTTTAATTACGCGAATAATAGACCTTTAAATAAAGGTGGTTTCCACTTTTTAAAGTAAAACTCGCATTAGTTAGATTGGATAATTACGTTCCACCCTCCACCATTACTTTCCATCCATTTCCAACTCATTTTCGTATGTAAATCGAACGATTTGCTCTCCTCTGCAAACTCTATAAAATAAATAGCAAATGTTGCACGAGAGATTTAAACAGCGTGTTATGTATGGAAATAAATGCACTCCCCGCTATACTCGTATATTAGCGGCCATGAAGTTGACATAAAAAAAATAAATAAATAGAAAATATGCGCACAGTGCACATTTCTACAATATATATATATATATATATATATATATATATAGATAGAGAGAGAGAGAGAGAGAGAGAGAGAGAGAGAGAGAGAGAAATTATACTCTCTCTCGATATATATATTCTAGAAATGTGCACTGTGCGCATATTTTCTATTTATTTGGATTTTTTTTTTTTATGTCAACTTCATGGGCGCTAATATATAGCGAGGACTGTATTTATTTCTCTCTCATACGAACTTCTCTTCTTCCTCATAATTAAAGTAATCGTGGAAAGCAAAAACAGTTGAAAAAAAATCCTAAAACTGAAATTGCTTTCAAAAGTATTCGCTGAACTTTTAAAATGGTCGAGAAGAAGTGAGCGGATGTGGAATCAAGAGGGGAAAAGAAGTTTTTCGAAGATAGCGAGGGAGATTACGAAGTGGCATCTCGGACCACGGACGATAAAGAAACTGGTAAACGAATAAGTGCGTGAGAAAGCGCGGCGCGGAGCACGCTGGATACACCGTGCAAAGGCCGACAATCGATTGATCGGGGCGCAACCTCCGTCGTGTCTTTACACCCACGTTAATAACGAATAACTGACGAGGAAGAGGAATGTAGGTCGAGTCTCGTAACGTTGAAGAAGAAGTAGTAGTAGTAGTAGTAGTAGTAGTTTGCTTAGTAGTAAACGGCGGAAGTTGGTTACTATTAACGGTGTTTATAATCAGAAAGGAGGAAGGGGTCAATGGGATGGTCTGCGGCAATTGCTGGCCTTCACATTTTAGAATCTTTATACATTTGGAAAGCAAATCCGTTCCGAACGATTACGTTTCACCATTTAATCTCGTTATTACACGATAAGTTTTTAACTGTTTATATTAATTCTTTTTATAGCTTTTGTATTTCAGTATTTTAAAATATGAATATCTTTACTGATGCATACAATGATAACATTCAAGTTTTATCGTCTTATTCTATTTTAATTTGCATATTTTAAGACTTTTTAACTTTTTTATTTTTTTAAACGTCTAATTCTTTGTTTTTAAACAAATTATAAAATGTTTAACATTGTAAAGTCAATTTATTTTATAACGCTGAGGAGGAAAATGTATTTCCGAAGCGTTTGTCTGTAACTTTCATATTTTCTAAATAAGAATGTTACAGTATATACCAAAAATTTGCTGTTCATCTTTAAGTTACGCTTCCCTAAGATATATATATATATATATATATATATATATATATATATATATATTATTATTTTTTTTTTTTGTAACAACTTTAAATTTAAATAATTCTATGAGGAAGTTCAGGTGTACGTTTCACAAGCATAAATTAAAAACCTTACGAGTAAAAGCTAAATAAAATACTCTTCCCATGAAAGATAAAGTTACTTATAATTTTATACATAAATTAAATAAGTGAATAACTTTTTAACAATAGTTATACCAACCTAAGAGGGTTTGGGGGCTTCTTTTTAATCTTTTTTTCCATCTTTTTGGAGTATTCTGATCACGTTTATCTTCAGTAATTTTCTCCATCTTTTTCTGAAACCTGGAAAGGAATGATTTATATGCTTTAAAAGAGGAAATGCTGTTTAAACAGTAAAGAATGGTCAAAGTTTTAAAAATGAATGCGCTGTTCTAAATACAATATATAAGTTACACTTTATATTCGCATATATTTTGTAAACTGCGCGCCATTTGTTTCTCTCGAAATTCGAAAGATCTTTCTCACGCCATCTTGCGAGACATTCACAATTTAGAGGTAAACCCTTTCATGGGGGATCCGCGCTGAACGTCACGAATTACGCGACTGTTCGTACATCCGCCTGTACGTACAGTTAAGGCCGGGTCATTCTACGGTGATGGTCGCAACATTTGAACCAATATTTTAGTAAACACTCAACTAAAAAAATATAAGTATGAGAGGTAGGACAAAACTGCTATGAGGTATTGTGAAGTATGCTTACATAAACAGAACCTTTTGCTCGGGCTTCGCCCTAATATCTTACGAAACTATGAAACTTTGCTCGGGCTTTACCCTCGCTCATCCTCATGCAAACATTCATCCTCGTAGGATAGGAAAGTGGTCAGGTAGGATAGGAGAGTGGTCAGGTAGGATAGGAGAGTGGTCCGAGAAATGGCAAATGCCGTTTAACTTGGGTAAATGCAAAGTGATGCACATTGGCTACGCCAATCCCAAGTCGGACTACTCGATGTTGGGTAGTAATATAGAGGTGACTGATTTAGAAAAGGACTTGGGTGTGCTAATTAGCAGCGACCTTAAGTTTACGAAACAGTGTGTAGAGGTGGAAAAGAAAGCCCAGAAACTATTGGGTTATATCAGGAGGCAATTTCAGTTTCGGAACAAGGAGATTGTGCTCTCACTGTACAATTCCCTTGTTCGGCCGCACCTGGAGTATGCTGTGCAGTTCTGGTCGCCCGCCCTCAGGAAAGATATTGAGAGGCTGGAGCGAGTGCAGGCGAGGGCCACAAAGTTAATCCCTTCCGTTAGGCATATGGACTACAATCGACGGTTACGCGCCCTGAACTTGTTTTCGCTTGAAACTCGGAGGCTGCGCGGTCAACTGAGCGAGGTTTTCAAGCTCTTACGCGGGTTGAACGATGTCGATTTTAGAAGTATGTTTAGTTTAAATGATAACCCAACTCGCAACAATGGTTGGAAGATGGATTTGAAACGGTTTAGGACTAGTGTGTGTGGGAATTACTTTACGTATAAGATCTGTGACACATGGAACAGGTTACCTTCGGAAGTTGTGAACAGTTCCTCGGTGGATCAGTTCAAGAAAAGGTTAGACCAAATCTTGCACACTATTTGAGTGTGTACAAAATTTTCCCTGGCATCCGTTGCATTGGTACCTCCTCGGTATGGGCCGCAAGGCCTTTTGAGGTACTTTTTTTCCTTGTAACTCCTTGTAACTCCTTACGTGAACATGGAACTTTAAAGTTTTCAAACGCAACAATTTACGATTGATTGTTGCTCCTGTTCACCAAATTTCAGTCCTCTGGAACGATTTGTTAGGATGATACACTCCTCGTCAAAGGACTTGATTCCAGATGATGTAACATATTAGAAACGAGTGATCCCATTATCAGTATAATAATAGTAATAATTCGTGTATGTGTGCGTGTGTTTGTTTCCAAACTCCTCCTAGACAAATAGTTGTAGAGTGTCAACATCATATGAATGTTCGATCTTGGGTAGGTAACACTAACTTTTATTTCCCCCCTAGGCTTAACATTATGAGAAAAATAGAGCTAGCTTAATATCGAAGTAAATTGCCGGCTAGAAAACATTAATTAATGAAGCCCACGCTCTCCGTACAATGATCTTTGACTGCAGATGACGATATTGATTTAATTTCATTCTTAAATTCTCAATCAATCGTAAATTGCGGCGTTTGAAAACTTTAAAGCGCCATGTTTACATAAGGAAGAGCGAGAACAAAGCCCGAGCAAAGTTTCATATTTTTGTAAAAAGAGTTGGGGCGAAGGCCGAGCAAATGTTTCGGAGCAAGTGTAGTTTATGTCCCTCTGAGATGCCTAGTGTAGTTTACGTCTCCCTACATTATCCTAGTGTAGTTTGCGTTCGCCAACTTTGTCCGCATATACCTAATCAAATAAAGCGGTAAAACTAACGAAAATATTACGACTTAACCTAACCATAATATATATATATATATATATATATATATATATATATATATATATATATATATATATATATATATATATTTGACGACTGGTTAGAAGTCGTAATATTTTCGTAAGTTTGTGTCCCCTTTTGCGTCAGGGGGACGTAAACTACAGTTGCTCCAAAGTTTCTGTTTATGTAAGAAAGAGCGACGGTGAGGACCAAGCAAAATTTAATGTTTACGTAAGGAAGAGCGACGGTGAAAATTTAATTTGTATGCCCATGCCCCACTTCGGGAATGTTACGACCGTCACGACAATTCGAAGGCTTATATATAAAAGCCGAAAGAATATATTCTAGAACAAATGGCGCCAAAATGTACTCGAGAGCGTACTTCACAATGACTCCATAGCAGTGTGGTCTCACCTCCCACACTTATACTTTTTTAGTCGATTGTTTACTAAAAAATTGCTCCAAATTTTGCGACCGTCAGCGTGGAATGACTCAGGAATGAGTGCTTCTTAGGAGGCACATTTTATGCGAATTATAATAACTTTAAAGTAGAAATTACTTCAATGCAATTTGGAAAGGAAAAAATTATAATTAGTTGGGTTACATGCACCAAAATTCCATCGGAAATGCAGTAAATAGCGTGGTCGCAACATCGTGCGAATGTTGCGACCGTGTGGGTAATTTTCTCCCAAACTACAAGCAGTACAAAAAAATTGGATCACCTGAAGATCAGGGCCCCCAGCCTTCTTTAGTTAGCTTTATAAGGCTACCTAACGAAAATATCACAACCTAACCTAACCTAACCAATCGTCAAGGGCGTACAGTTGGCCTAACGATTGGTTAGGTTAGGTCGTGATATTTTCGGGGTCCCGACAAAAGCCCCGTGGACAAAAGCCCCTCAGTTAAAGTGCAAAGTAGGACAAAAGCCCCTCAGTTAAAGTACAAAATAGGACAAAAAACCCTCAGTTAAAGTGCAAAGTAGGACAAAAGCCTCCATTTTTTATATTATTGTTCGTGTGCTATGAAGTAATCCTAAACAAATATTATAATCTTTGTCTATGTTGATTCACTCTAGGAGTCTAGGTGATCACTGTTTTGTCTACCTGAATGGTTAGGTTAGGTTAGGTTAGGAACGTGCCATAAAGGAGCGTCAACAGCGTTTGAAGAACCTATGTCTGGACTATGTGAATGAGAGGAAGACCTTGGAGGAATTTCTGAATGGTGTAGGTCACAGCATTAGGTGGAAGTAAAATGAACTTTAAATGAACCTTAACACTTAATGAACTTTTTAATATTGTGCTTTATTTGTTTGATTTTCCCTAGATATGGTATGATGTTCCTTTTATAATGTTCATTTTTATGGTTGTGTAAATAATTTTGTGCTCCTGTAAAATAGTGAGCTATAAATTTATAATGCAAGTGTTAATGTGTGCTACTATATAATACTTATAAAGCTGACTTTGCCTAGATAAGGCATGATGATCCTTTTATAATGTATTTTTTTATGGTTGTGTAAATATTAGCGTTAATGTGTGCTACTGTATAATACTTATAATGCTTTCCTTATTGCAGTCTTGTGATATAATAAATGTAATATTTTACATGTCAGAGAAGTGTTCATAAACTGTAAATAATAAAGAATAAAAATAATGATTAAAAAAATTCTTATTTTTTCTAGGGGACTTTTGTTCTAGGGGGCTTTTGTCCTACATACGATATTTTCGTTAATTTGCCTTATAAAGCTAACTAAAAAAGGCTGTGGGCCCTGATCTTCAGGGGGATCCAAAATATTTTGTGAACCAAAAATAGCCTTTTATATAATAAAAACAGACCAGAAGTTATTTTCAATTTAGTTGAAATTCCTGCTTGATAAGAAAACAAAACGAAAATTTCGTGACAGTCGTAACAATTCCAACTTCCTGATAGGTATGAGCAGTGGTGTAGTGCTAAATAAAGAAGTGAGGGAACGCATTTTGAAAGTGTTACTCAGATGCGGGGGGGACAATGGCGAGCGCGGCGAGCCCATACAGCTGGGGGTCCGGGGGCACTGTAAGCCCCCCGGGAAATCTTTTGAAATCTAACCAATTTCAGGGATATTTTGAGGTCATATGCACTGGATATTAGGATATATTCCAAGGTTGAAGATGCAGTATTTTCAGTGTCATTAGATATACGACATCCAGTACGATCAATAAAAATAGCTAACAACTGGAATGATTAACTAAAAAAAAGTTAACAACTGGTACGCCGTGGTGACTGTTTCACCAGATCTTTATAGGCTAGCATTGCCTCAGTCGAAGCTAAAAGAAATGAAACAGTTAATGATTCTTTCTCATATTTCTTCTAGGGGTGGGAATTAAAATTTCATGACGTTAGAGATTTGTAAGTTCGGATTTATTTGAAATAGTGAGGGAACGCCGTTCCGTCTACCAAAAAAAGTAAGGGAACGCCGTTCCCACGCGTTCCCACAGCACTACACCACTGGCCCGTATGAGCTCTGGAAATAAAATATAAGACAGTTTAAAAATACTCCATTTTATTACTAAAGGGCTACATTACATTAATAAATAATAAAAAACAATGAATACTTAGCATAGACAGTGGAAAATCATAGGTAAAAATGGTGTAGTTATGGTACTGAAAAACATTCTTTAGTCAGGGTCGGACAAATGGTCATAACTTTTCCTACACGACTTAAATATTCTTTAGATTCGGAGAGATGAGGCTTTTCCTTTTAATATGGCATAATAATGTTAATTGTTTTGATGAATTTTAATTTATAGTCATTAGTGATGTAGGTCACATCCGCATCCGCATCCGCGGAACATCCGCACATTTTCTCGCATCCGCATCCGCACCCGCATCCGCACTTTGGACTGCGGATGTCGTGCGGATGTGGACCGTTGAGATAAAATGTCATTAATAAGCGGAAATTATCAAATTCTACTATATTAATAGAACTAGTTCATTGTGCGCAAAAGTGATGCAAGCGACAAGACGAGAGGCTGTTCTTGTATGAAGTTACTCTCTTGCAACCTACTTAGATCCACGTTACAAAGCTAAGTTATTTTCACCTAGTACATTAGAACGAGTTAAATCATCACTTGGCAAAGCAGTTGAAGAGCTTCAATCTCTTGAATCTGTCGCTTCGCCACCCACCAAAAGAATAAAAGTTTCAGTGACAGAACCAACACCTTCAACAAGCAAATCTATCACAGAATCTGTCTCTCAGTTTCTTGAGTCAAGCAGCAATGACGAGACCTACGCGATGTCAAAAGATGTAGTAAAAATGATCGAGAGCTATCACCAAGAAAAACGCCTGGCTGCATGTGACAATCCTATTAGTTGGTGGAAAAATACGCAGAATATCTATCCATACTTGAGTAAACTTGCAAGGAAACATTTAGCCTGTCCTCCAACAAACGTACCAAGCGAGAGATTATTTAGCAGTGCTGGATTAATATATTAATATATGATGAAAAGAGAAACAGACTGGCAGCAGAAAAGGCAAAAAAATTAATGTTCCTTAAGCATAACCTTCCTATAATTAAGTTTGAACATTAAACGATGAACATCTTAGTTTACTTTATTTTAATTACTCATTTATAAATATGCCTAATAAAACTTTAAACTTAATATAAATAGTTATCAAGCTAATTAAAGATCTCTTTCTATAAGGGTGGAGGTTGGGGAAAGAGGTCGGTGGGGGTGCATTTGAGTTGGGTTCACGTCCCGCATCCTGGTAACACAATTATGGTTTCTAATTGTGGCTGAAACTCAACAAAATATAACAAATTTATTTGCAGACGAATTCACTAATTGATTTCTATATTAGTTAGATGCTTGATATTATTTTATATGTTCAGAGAAAAGTACAGCAATTATTGTACAATTAATCAATTATACTACATTATAGCTACAGCTCTCTCTATATAATAACTTATTATATACGTTAAACACAACAAATCTCGAATATATCCTAAAAAATAACGAAAATGTAGACATCCGCATCCGCATCCGCGGATGTTGAAATCAAACATCCTCATCCGCATCCGCATCCGCGGATGTGAAAAAAATGACATCCGCTACATCACTAATAGTCATATGACCCCTAACCCTTTCATAGGCCATCAGCTGAAACGTACGTCTTTCAATTTCATTCCACTCACCGGGGCACTACTTTTTCTCAATTGTCTTGTAAAGGGTGGGGCACGGGAACCAAGTGTTTTTGGAATAATCAGGAAAATGATATTTATTTTTGTAAAGAAAATATATTGGTAGAACAACATTCGTAAGAACATAGCATTTCATGTCATAATAGTCATGTACCGAAAATTATATCTGGCATATGATGTCCTTGGCCGTCGACGCATTGTTGAAGGCGTTTACGAAAATTGGCCTCCACTCTTCCCAGCAGGTCTCTGTTGATTTGGATGATTTGTTGACGGATCGCTTCCTTCAATGCATCTAATGTACGGGGCTTGTCCTCGTAGACACGTGACTTGAGGTACCCCCATAGAAAGAAGTCACATGTGGACAAGTCAGGGGACCGAGGGGGCCATGCAATGTCACCAAATCTCGAAATGAGATGGTTGGGAAACAGGGGGCGAAGAACAGCCATTGACGCTCTGGCGGTGTGTGGCGTGGCCCCATCTTGCTGAAACCACAAATGTCGACGAGCAATACGCCTTCTTCGTAACTCAGGGATGAAAAAGGTGTTCACCATCTCAATGTAACGCCCAGATGTTATGGTAACGGTAACCCCATTTTGTTCGAAGAAATAGGGACCGATGACGCCAAACTTTCCCACCGCGCACCAAACTGTAACCTTAGGGCTATGCAGCGGTTTTTCATGGAGTTGTCGCGGATTTTCAGCAGCCCAATACCGACAGTTTTGATTGTTGACGGCCCCATTAAGGTGGAAATGGGCTTCATCACTCATTACCACCATCATGTTTTCATTCTGCTCATAAAGTGCAAGCATTTCCTGTGCAAAATTCAGTCGTTGGGGGCAATCGTTTACATTCAATTCCTGCACCATCGCTAACTTGTATGGGTGAAAATGTAATTCTTCATGCAAAATCCGTCTAACAGTACGATTGCTGATTCCGAGTGCAGCTGAATGTCTCCGAGCAGAGCGGCCTGGGCTTTGCAACATCGCTTGTCTGACCCTTTCAACGTTCTCTGGAGTACGCACAGTGCGTTGCGGCCCCTTCGGTTTTGTTTTCATTATTGAGCCTCCTGTTCGAAGATTGTTAACCCAACGTAAGATTGTGTCACGAGCGGGAACAGAGTCATTTCGATGAATGTTGAATCTGCGGCGAAACGCACGCTGAACTGCTGTCACTGACTCGCCACTCCTAACAAAATGATCATACGCGAACATGCGGTGTTCTAACGTCCACTGCTCCATGATGGCACCTGAAAGATAAAGGTGAGTGTTAGTTAAAGTTAAATGCTATGAACCCAGGAATGGAATGCTACCTACCGCACGCCCCTCCCATTCCTAATGGCCGATTACTAGCTATTCAAAAAACACTTGATTCCCGTGCCCCACCCTGTATAACCAATGACTATCTAATTTAGGTAAAAAGTTTCCCGCTCAAGACCCTGCAGTATTTTTGTTACGAAGGTCCAAAGTTGCCCCAGAGGGCAAGTAACGGCGAATTTAGCGTTTTCCGCAACATCTAGCGCCACAGATTTTTGGTATTTGCGAACAAAGAGACTTAAAAATTGAAGGTCGCAGTGATATTAGCACTATCTTGGCCTGGGCCTCGAGCTTAAAGGGTGGCGGCCTCAAATTTAGAAACTTTCAGGTTTGAATATAATGTTTTGCAATGAAAGTAATAATTGAGTTTAGCTATGGGCCTCAAAAGCTGGAAGTGGCCCGGGCCTCTCTGGACCCCTGAGAGGGCCTGTTGGTAGTTATTATAAGTAGAAATCACCAACTTATAGAGTCACTCGCAGCATAGTGATAGAAATGTTTGCCGTTTTGAAACTCGTGTAACTTATCTTGTACTGAACACGCATGGTAGTATATAGAAGAAATATAAGAAATATATAGAAGTCTGTAGCTATTAAGCATTTCAAATGAGTGATTCTTGAATATCAACATTTATGCTGGTTCAAAGAAATGAATAAAACTCCCCGGTTTTCAATCATCCACATATCAGATAATCAGAATAATAATAATATGAGGAATATTACACGCTACTTTGCAAACTCACTGACTGTATCAGAGTTGCCAATATGGATATTTGGAAAACCAGGAAATCAAGGACGAAAAAACAGTATGATTCAAGATTCAAGGTTTTACTGAAAACCACCGGTACAGTATATTGTAGTAAAGAATAACATATACAAGCATTACCTTTCATGCGTGTCCTTTTATAATTCTTTTATTCATACACTGAATACTAAATTTAATGTATTTCTTTGTTATAAACCCTAACTCTAATAGATCATGTGAGAATTCAGTCAATTTAGTGCGTTTGTTGGTTTACGTCGTCGTCGTCGGCCTAGGCAAGCTACGGCTTGGGACCGTAGCGCATCTATCCGGTATAGGTTAACCTGGATGATGTAGCCATAAGCACTGCCGCTAGTTAAGTGCCAACCAGTGATTATCTCACTAGCCGTATTGAGTCCGTTAGGCGAAACTGCGACAGTACCAAAGGTGGAAAATATAACCTTTGGTTTTCTATTATTTATTTGTAAAATGGACATGGTATTAGATTAAAATAAATATTTGAATATAAATAATTAACTGACAATTGTGATATATAATTAATTATGTTTACATACAATAAAATAATATAGTATACATAAAATTAGTATTAATGTGGTTCACAATTGAATTATAATGGGGTAACTAATTTAAAATGAATTTATACTATTCCGAAATTCAAGACATTAAAATTAACATTTAACTTGAAACTAAAATAAGAGTATTCACTACACACTCCCCCACCAGAGAGGAAGTTCAAAGAGTTCCGAACGACACTGATTTCCTCTGGACCTTTTTGGTAGCTACATGTACCTCGCTTAAGGTTGATTCCAAAAACGCAGGCTTAAGACGATCGATAGAAACCTTGTCGACCTTGGAACCGCGCTGGATGAAAAATGATTTGCGCGTACGTCGGAGAACTTCATAGGGCCCGTCATATGGACATTGGAGAGGCCGTTTTGGGAGAGGTACACGAACGAAAACGTGGGTGCAAGATTGGAGGGCTGGGGAAACAAAGATGTTCTGTTGGCTAGTCAATCGAGGGGGAACAGGCTGAAGGGACTGCATGTGAGAGGAAAGTGTTTGAGCGAATTCCGTAGGATCACATGACTTATCCCCTGCAGTGAAGTAGCCACCTGGTAGCCGCAATGTTGTTCCATAGACTAGTTCAGCCGCTGTAGTCTTCAGATCACTCTTAAATGCAGAGCGAATACCAAGCAACACGAGTGGAAGCTTATCCATCCAATGGGAGTCTTCGTGACACATAAGGGATGACTTCAGCTGGCGATGGAAGCGTTCGACGAGGCCGTTAGCTTGCGGATGATACGCACAGGTATGCGCATGTACTGTACCCAACAAGCTGGTAAACTTCTTCCAAAGCGAAGACTCAAATTGGCGACCTTGGTCAGTGATGACTTTTGTCGGCAATCCAAATCTTGATACCCATCCATGAAGAAAGGCTCTTGCAACAGTGTCCGCTTGGATATCAGGAAGTGGGATGGCTTCAGGCCATCTGGAAAAGCGGTCGAGACAGGTGAGCAGATAACGTTGGCCTTGAATCACTGGAAGAGGGCCAACAATGTCTACATGAATTACCTCAAATCGCTGGGATGGGGGCGGAAATGCGTCAAAGGGGGACCTGGTGTGCCTTTGGACTTTGGCACGCTGGCAGGCAAGGCACGTTTTGGTCCAATGTTTGACATCCTTCCGCATCGAGGGCCAAACAAAGCGAGAGGTAACCAGGTTTTGCGAAGCACTGATACCAGGATGGGAGGGCTTATGAAGATCCGTGAAGACTGCTTTTCTGTGACATGGAGGGACATAAGGGCGAATAGCAGCTGTTGATACGTCGCAATAGAGGGGCACAGACAATCCTGGCATACTCATTTTCTTGAGGGAAAGTGAGTGAGTGGAGTCTTCTCTGAGCAGTTCTTGTAGTTCCGTATCCTTATCTTGATCCTGTGCAATAGCATTCCACAGTGTAGAGCTGAGGGTAACAGAAGTAATCTCTATTCTTGAAAGTGCATCCGCTGGAGTGTTCAAGACACCTTTGATGTGGCGGATATCTGTGGTAAATTGCGAGATATAATCGAGTTGCCTGATGACTCTGGGAGAGTGGTTACAGCTGTTTTTATTGAAGACAGTGACCAAAGGTTTGTGGTCGGTAAAAACACAAAACTCTCGGCCTTCAAGGAAATGTTGAAAATGCTTCACGTTTAAGTAAATAGCAAGAAGTTCACGTCCGAAAGCACTATAACGCGTTTGGGCTGGCTGCAGCTTTTTCGAGTAAAACGCGATGGGTGCTTGTTGACCGTTAATGGTTTGTTCCAACACTCCACCGATCGCAACATCTGATGCATCGACCGTCAGAGTTAGGGGGGCATCACTGATAGGAAATGACAAAGACAATGCACTATTGATAGCATTTTTGGCATTGTCGAACGCCTGTAAACTATCGCTACACCATACCAATTTCGTTACCTTGCGTTTGTGTGTGATCATAGCGTGTAGAGGAGCAAGAACACTGGCACAGTTTTTAATGAACTTGTGGTAATAATTTACCAAACCTAGAAACCGACGTAACTCACGCTGATTACTTGGCATAGGGTAATTTTTTATCACTTCACACTTGTCCTGAAGGGGGTAATTCCGTGCTGCGAAATCGTGTGACCAAGAAATTCCAAGGTTGGCTGTGCAAACACACACTTAGATGCATTAATAGTAACACCGTATTGTTCTAAGCGTTGAAAGAGGAGTGAAAGATGTTCCTTATGTTCCTCTTCCGTTGAGCTGGCCACAAGCAAATCATCGATGTAGGCATAAACAAAGTCTAAGCCTCTGGTGACCTCATCTATAAACCTCTGAAAGGTTTGCGCAGCATTCCGTAGCCCGAACGGCATCTTCACAAATTCGAATAACCCAAATGGTGTACAAACTGCAGTCTTGGGAATATCCGAAGGCTCTACGGGAATGTGGTGGAAAGCCTTAACGAGATCTATTTTACTGAAGATAGATTTGCCGTGGAGAAGAGAAGTAAAGTCTTGGACATTTGGTACCGGATATCGGTCCGGGATGGTTGTCGAATTCAAAAACCGGTAATCCCCACATGGTCTCCAGTCTCCTGACTTCTTCTGGACCAGGTGTAGGGGAGAGGACCAACTGCTTTTGGAAGGTCTTATTATCCCAAGATCCAGCATAAGCTGGAATTCCGATTTGGCAGCTTTCAGTTTGTCCGGGGCAAGACGTCTGGGTTTTGCAAACACAGGGGGACCTTTTGTTGTAATGTGATGGGTAATGGTGTGCTTAATGGTATCACCCATCTGCATCGGTTGAAGAATTCCTGGATATCGCTGGAAAAGGCACTGGTACATGGAATTAGGGGGAACGAGGGAAAGTGCAGAGTTCGAGGCGTCCGGAAGGGCAACCTGTTTGGCAAGAACAGAAAGCAGTGTGGCCTGGTCGCATAAGCGTCGCTTGTCAAGATCCACCAGGAGTTTGAAATGCTGGAGGAAGTCAGCGCCGATTATGGGATGCTGCACTTGAGCACAGATGAAAATCCACTTGAAGGATCGGTGAAGGCCCAAGTTTAGTTCACGCGACTGAGTACCGTACGTGGGTATGCGTGAACCGTTAGCAGCGTATAGAGGCGGAGATTCCGAGTGCGTATGACCAGATTTTTGAGGGAATACACTGACTGACGCTCCGGTATCGACCAAGAAATTGACACCAGAGTTCCTGTCCTTTATGAATAACAGGTTGGCAGTGCGAGTACTAGACGCCATTAGGACTCGCTGCTGGGGTTTTCCGACGAAAAATTGCAAGGGGAGATGCACTTCCTAGCCTTCTTTCCAAATTTCGAGTGGTAGAAGCAGATCTTCCCGGAACTCGAACGATGCCTCTTCGTAAATCTTGACCGAGAATGGCTTCTTTGCCGTTGATTTTGTAGCAGAGAACAAACGTGGTTGAGTTGTCGACTTAACTCTTCCACTTTCAATTCCAGTTCCGATTGTGTGTTCACGTTGTTGACCGGAGCTGTGTCAATCTCCACTACTTTGTCGGCAGTTTCTGCTAGTTTATCAACTGGAGTAGCAGGATCCATAGTGGCCAAGACACGCTGAGCTGATGGAGGAAGTTTCTGCAAGAACAACTGTCTAAAGATGTCCTTATCGAAGGTTTGTGCGCGTTCGCCTAGAGCGCACTGCATAGCCCTCAGCATTTGAGTGGGCTTACGGTCTCCAAGTTCTTCTTTTGAGATTAACTGATGTAGTTTCTCACGCTCGGAGACAGTGGTGCGGCACAGGATGGCAGACTTCAGATCGTTGTACGGGTCCTCACTCGTGGAAGTAGATACGATGACGTCACGGACTTCAGAGATGATGCTCGCTGGTAGAGAGGACAAAACATGATCGTATTTCGTCCTGCTAGCGGTGATCCTTCCCAAGTTGAATTGTGATTCCACTTGGTGGAACCAAATAAATGGATCACCCGGCCAGAAGACGGGGAGCTTTACGCTCAAGTGGGAGATGGCACCAGCGTCGTCAGGCATCTTCTCCTATGCTTGCTGACGTACAAGTAAGACGACAAGTTCCCAACGAAGGAGTGGAGGTTGAGACGAGCGCAGGCACAGAGCGCACGGGCAGGGGTGAGGGGCAGAGGGCACGAGCGACATTACAGTCTGGTCCTAGTCGCTCGGGTGAAGGGGGTGATGGGCACGAACGACGTTACAGTCTGGTCCTAGTCGCTCGGGTGAAGGGGGTGGTGGGCACGAACGACGTTACAGTCTAGTCCTAGTCGTTCGGGTGAAGGGGGTGATGGGCACGAACGACATTACAGTCTAGTCCTAGTCGTTCGGGTAGAAGGGGTAATCCAGCTCCGGGGTCACCAATTGTTGGTTTACGTCGTCGTCGTCGGCCTAGGCAAGCTACGGCTTGGGACCGTAGCGCATCTATCCGGTATAGGTTAACCTGGATGATGTAGCCATAAGCACTGCCGCTAGTTAAGTGCCAACCAGTGATTATCTCACTAGCCGTATTGAGTCCGTTAGGCGAAACTGCGACAGTACCAAAGGTGGAAAATATAACCTTTGGTTTTCTATTATTTATTTGTAAAATGGACATGGTATTAGATTAAAATAAATATTTGAATATAAATAATTAACTGACAATTGTGATATATAATTAATTATGTTTACATACAATAAAATAATATAGTATACATAAAATTAGTATTAATGTGGTTCACAATTGAATTATAATGGGGTAACTAATTTAAAATGAATTTATACTATTCCGAAATTCAAGACATTAAAATTAACATTTAACTTGAAACTAAAATAAGAGTATTCACTACACGTTGATAGTTTTAGTGATGATTCTTCAAATTAGTGACAAAATTACTCGTTTTAGTGCATCAAATTAATTATTACCGAAATAAAACGTGGATATATCACACGCATACACGGACTGAAGAGGGGTATGTACGCTGTACGGCGCGAATAAACGGCCTTTTTATCGGTTTATTTTTAATGAAATAAATATTTTAAGTCTAAGATATCGGAATTTATTATAAAACAACGGGAACACAGAATCTGATAGTAAAAATCGGGAAAAATCCAAGAAAACGGAATAGTTGGCAGTAGAGTTGCACCGATGTATCGTTATCGGTATCGGCCGTATCGGCCACTTTTCACAAAGTATCGGTATCGGCCGATACTGTTCTGAAAACCGATACCGATACTTTGAATTACTGTTTTTTGAAGAAATTATCTTATATAAAATTAATTTTTTTATTATTATACAGTAATATCTTATTTAGTTGTTTAATATATATTTTATCAAAATTAGCAATGTTTAAAATTTACTAATAAAACAAAAAATCATAAAATGTAACTATAGGCCCCTATACAAGATTACAAATATTCAATACAGTAATACAGTATCATATAAATATACAATTTCAAATTACAGTAATAGTTTTCAGTAAAAATGAAAGTTTTGTAAAGTTGTTCATAGATGGCACCACTGGCACCACGCGGCATGCATAATCATAATAAACCATTCAGTTGCTTGAATGCTTGAATCTCGTGTGTAAAGTTATTGATAATACACTACCATTATATGCATTCATTGGTTTAGAACTTTATATAATAAGATATATATATATTTTCTTAATTTAATTTCAAATATATATATTGATAAAATAAAAAATATTTCTGGTAAATAAATTTACAATTCTTATGTATTAATAATGGTATAGGGCCCAAGTAAGCTAGACCAGCCTACAGTGATAGCAGTACTTTTACTGTATTTACCCCAATATACCAGTGTATGATAATATAGTTTACAGTAATAAGTTATAAAATTATCATCTTTGTATTAATTTAATTTAAAATATTTTTATACAACATTAAATTTACATCTCCTAACTTTATTAGTAATGGCTTTAGGGACAAGGCCCTAAGTTGGGATTGGGAAAGGCATTTTAAGTTAATTGAGATATTATATCATTTACTTGAACTTTTATTAATAATCAATTTTAAAACTATTAATTAAAAAGTATCGGTATCGGTATCGGTATCGGCACTTTTTTGTAGTATCGGTATCGGTATCGGCCAAAATATTGGTATCGGTGCAACTCTAGTTGGCATGTCTGCTGTATACAGCTGAAAGCTAAATTTGCAAGCAAATAACTTATATTTACATTTCAAGTTGGATATTTTTATTATTGTTCATACTTAATATGCATATGTAGGGCATGTTTATATGGATTAGGATGGAGCATAAAAGCGCCAATGTGCATTGTGATGTTAAAAAAAACAACAACCCAGTTCTTCCCTAATTTAAACGATTTTGCTATAAATTACCCAGAATTTACCACATATCCATCCACCCTTTTTTATATACTGTATATATAATTCAATAATAACAGATTTACTAAATCAATATATTTAGGATTGTGTTACTTTCCCATTTGAATTATTTAAAGCTGACATACGTTCTGGCATTTCATTGATGAAATTTGCCATTTGTTCTTGAGGACAGTGATTTATTTGTGTGTATATATATTATACACATCCACAAAGAAAAATTAAAAGCGATTCCAAGCCCTATCGTATATTCAACAGTACACCTCGTCAGGTAATGAAGGGAAAAGGCAATGAAGAGGTATATTCTCAGCTTCTTGCCTTCTCTTTTCATTCCCTGCCAAAATGTATTGTTGAATACACGAAAGCCTTGGAATCGTTTTTCATTTTTCCTCGTGTCTATGCATCATTTATTTATTTCATGTGTTGAATTGTGAAAGTCATCCCAATATATATAAAGGGTGGGAGAAAAGTCTAAGGATTTTATACATACAAATAATTTGTTAATAATAAATAAATTCCAATGATATCACTGCAATGTATGCAATACTTTCCAAAGCAACTATACAAGGCCAGGAATGACCCTAGGCTAGAACAGGAAGGCCCTAGGCACTAGCGCCATGTCAAAAAGGATGGAGTACAGCAATGAAGAAAAAATGTATCTTGTATCGTGGGATATTTCTTATAACACTGGTATGCATCAATTTTGCTGTCAAGGGTTTTGTAAGTGATTCTTATAGAGTTTTTCCTGCTGATTTCGAATCAGCAATCCGTTTTTCTCAATCAGCTCAGGTTATCCGGCTATGACCTCATAAGTAAAATAGAATTTTTCGTGATTTTGTCAAAGCGGAATTGGAACAGTAACATCTATCATCACTTGTTTAATATCTTTTTTTACTTTTCAGGCATATAGATAAAATATTTCATAATGAATAGAGCGTGTAAAAATGATCCCAATAGATTCGGCTACATATGTGGGACGGTTACCATACCAAATAACCAGTCCCAAATCACTAAATTTGTGAAGACAATGTATAGAGCATACTTTGGAATTAAGCTAGGGGACCAGGACAAAAATTTCGCCCCTCATATGTGCTGCAAGACGTGCATTGAAAATTTGAGAAGATGGAGCAAAGGCAGAGCGAAATCTTTGCCTTTTGGAATTCCCATGATTTGGAGAGAAGGAAAGGATCATGTGACAGATTGCTATTTCTGCATGACAAACCTCCAAGGTGGGCTTATAAATTTATTTTTCTTAATATTTTGAAATCCTCGTATGAAACTTGACATAATATTCACCATAATGTAATATTCACCATATATAGCATAATATTCACCATAATGGTAATCATACATTTACATATACATATTGTTATAGAAAATACATTTACACATACATATTGTTATACAAGTTACATTTACATATACAATGATTGTATATTTTCTTTCTTTTTCATTCAAATTGTCCCCGAAGGGACAATATGAATGAAAAAGAAAGAAAATATACAGACTCCATCGACCTATTTCATATCTTACAGACCGCAGCCTTCCCTCACGAGCCGCCACTGTCTGAATGCTTCTTCTATTTCATATGCAAGTTTTATATCCATGTTTCTGTGTTTCTATTTTCAGGAGTTAACAAGAAGAATAAACACATTGTTGTATACCCTGACATTCCTTCTGCTATGAGACCTGTACCCCATGGTCCTGGAATTCCAATACCCGACCCACCTCAAACCCTGGACTTCGATGATTCTGATGATGAATCAATGACCAATGCCAATGACCAGTCCCAGTCGTATATACCTCAAAATACCGCTTCAAATGAGCCGAGGCCTCTCAACCAGGCCAAACTTAATGATCTTACCAGGGATTTAGGACTTTCCAAATTAGCTGCCGAGATCTTGGGCTCACGACTTCGAGAGGACAACTTGCTGGCTCCGGGAACAACATTCTCCTGGTATAGGAAACGAGAGGAAGAATTCCGCAAGTTTTTTGCAGTGCACGAAAATACCTCTTCCTTAGTGTACTGCTGCAATGTTGAGGGGCTAATCGAATCCTTGGGCCTGCCATATAACGCATCAGAATGGAGGCTATTTATAGACTCGTCTAAACGAAGTTTGAAAGCAGTACTTCTCAACATTGGGAATAGGGTTGCATCAGTCCCTGTAGCACATTCCGTACAACTTACTGAGAGCTACGATAACATGAAAATTTTACTGGATGCTCTCGTATACGACCAACGTAACTGGAGGATCTGTGGAGATTTGAAGCTAATACTATATCATAAGTAAACTATTGCTATTGACTATGTTGTTTTTCCAAGGTTATTTGAGAGCGTATAAGAACACTTAACTTCTCCACAGAAGTGATACAGTCCAATGCATAGATTTTTTTATCTGATAGAACAAATTCTCTAAATTCTTTAAATATTTTCATTTTTTTCAGATTGTGGCATTTGTATTGGGAATGCAAGGGGGATACACGAAATACCCATGTTTCCTCTGCAAATGGGATAGCCGAGCGGATGAGAAGCACTATGCACAGCGTGAATGGGCATCCAGAGAGAATTTTGAACCTGGGTCGCATAATGTCGTTTCAGTGCCCCTTGTACCACCAACAAAAATTTTGCTCCCACCACTTCATATTAAGCTGGGCTTGATGAAAAATTTCAGCAAATCAATGAATAAGGAGGGTTCAGCATTCCGATATCTCGAGAGTAAATTTCCTCATATATCTGATGCTAAACTAAATGCTGGGGTTTTTGATGGTCCTCAAATTCGAACTTTGATCAAGGATACTCAGTTCGAAAACGCAATGACTCCAACTGAGAAGAATGCCTGGCAGCATTCAAATCAGTTGTCACTGATTTTCTTGGCAAGCGTAGAAGTCCAGAATACGAGTCCGTTGTCGAAAACTTGATGAAGCTTTCAAAGCTCATGGGTCGCGCATGTCCATAAAAATGCACTTTTTGTGGTCCCACTTGGACTATTTTCCTGAAAATTGCGGGGATTATAGTGAGGAACAGGGTGAACGATTTCACCAAGATATCAAAATAATGGAAGAGAGGTACCAGGGAAACTGGGATATCAATATGCTGGCGGACTATTGCTGGTGTTTGAAGCGAGACGTGCCCGAAGAAAAACACAGACGGAAAGCCAAAAAACTTCATTCCTTCCTCAATAAACTTTTTTCCATATTCATTGTATGAATAAAAGTATTTATTCACACAATGTTTTCATTTTTCACGAGTGTTCTTATAATATTACTCGTATCTACAGTGTTTAAGCTAAAAAAATCAATAAATTTGGAGATAAAATTGGACTTATAATAAATGGCCAATAGAGAAAAAACCTGACCTGATTGAGGAAAACCAATGTCATTTTCGAATTCAGCATGGTCGAATTATATAATATGAGTTGAAAAAACCCTCACAGCAGACAAAAAAATTTCATATGCATACCAGTGTAATAATTGTAAAGAAAGTTTGAGTTTATTTCAAGAAAAATATGATAAACCACCACCACCAAATGTAACCACTCTTCGATACTGAAAGTTCAAACTTTTGGAAACAGGGAGCCTGATAAAAGATCGTCCAAGAAGCGGAAGGTCAGTCAGTAACGGCGACAGGAGAAAACGAAGAAAATGTTCTCGTCTCTTTTCGAGTCGATCCAACAACTTGAACGAGAAAAGTCGCAGAGAAATTGAGTATTTCTAAATTTCTTTTCATTTAGGCTACCTTATTATTGACATTATGTCTTTGAACGTGCAATTAACTGACATGCTGTCTTTATACAATATAGGATATATATAATGGGTCTTCTCAGTTTCATTCACTGCTAATTTTTAATAAAAACATTTTTTTGTAGGTAGTTTTATGCGCAGAATTCAATTTTGGCCTTTCTTAAATGCGAAAATTAACCAAAAGTAAGATACAGCAACCCTAGCCTAACCAAAATAGAAAGTAATTATTCCTACCTATAGCCAAATGAACGCCAAAATTGAATTCTGCCCATAAATCCCCTCCCAAATACTTTTTTTTATTAATTAGCAGTGAATGAAACCGAGAAGATCCGGTTGGGTAAGGTAAGGTAAGGTTAGGTTAGGTTAGGTTAAGTTAGGCTAGGCTAGGCTAGGTTAGGTTAGGCTAGTGCAACTCACCTCTCTTAAATAGTTGTTAGTCTATTACTGCGTCGGTTTTAATTCAGAGTTCATGATCACAAAATTTTTGTTTGTGTATTCTTTTACCCAGCAGTAAATAAACATAATAATCATAGATATAATGGAATATAGGTGGCTTCAAATCATATTTTATTGCGCACCGAAACTGTTTAATTACATCCACTTTTTTGGCACCTCCATATGGAACGCAATTATTATCTATTTTAATCACCATTTTATGTTTTCTACGAAATTCCTTTTCTTTTGGTATTATGTTCCACTCTGCACTCTATTATGCAACTTTTTAAAATTAAATTCTTCATCCATCTTTACTGTAACTTTTGTAAGTCAACCGATATCTTAAGTGCTTAATGTAACGAGCCTAAGCCTAGCAGCTATGAAAACTGTATTGTATACTTTGAAACATGATATTGTATGATTTTTGTGGAAGATATTGCGTTCATTAAGGCTATAAATGGGTATAATTTACTTTCTATTTTAGTTAGGTTAGAGTTAATATATGTATCTTAGTTTTGATTAATTTCTGTATTTAAGAAAGGCCAAAATTTAATTCTGCTCAAAAAATTATCTAAAAATACATATTTTTTTAAAATCAGCAGTGAATGAAACCGAGATGATCCAATATAATTAATGATTATGTAAAATAAATGCTGAAATTATATTTTACAAATAATAGTATTAAAAGCCCAATAAAAGTCAAAGAAGGCAAAAACACCAGTTTTAAGAACGGTTTTTTCCAACCCTGGAATAAACACCTTTCCTACCATTCATTTCATATTCATACTTCATGCAGAAGGTTGCCAAAAGTAAATAGACATCACAATAATTGTCAAGAACAAATGGCAGACTTTTATTACCAAATTAAAAACTATAGAAAACCAGTCATTTGTTTACTTTTGTCAACCCTCTGTAACCTAGCTGTGGCCTAATCAAAAGGTACTTCAAATCTAATTACTTTTTAATGATGGGTATTAGCTAATTATAAGTACTTTCATTCCCAAGGGCAGAAACAAAGGTACATTATGAATAAGTCTTTAACTATAGTCCTCGCCCAAAATACTTACATTAATTTCCCTTGCAAACTCATCATTTAGACCTGTGTCATACATTATTTTTATTGCTTCTCACATTTTCTTGCTGTCCAAACTTTTCATCATTCTTTGCTTTTTATTATTTTATTAATTTGCAAACTTAGTTTTGCTAAATTTGATTCATAGTTAGGTAAGTTTTATATTTAGGCATTTCTAAAACAGAAAAAAATAATTCAGCTTAATCAAGCTAAAAATAATTTTGCTATATTGGGCTTAGATATTATTAAAAATAGGGCTAGGTTATATAGCCTAAGTAGGCCTACATAAAATCAGGAATAGTTACTTTCTTTAGTGTTTTGGTAAATTTGAAGGTGCATGAGGTCTTGTACTAAGATCTCATAAATGTGCACTATTCCAAATCCGAGATACATCCATGACTAAAGTTCGTTATCCTGTTAAGGCCCTAAGCTAGGTTATGCTTAGCCTCATTAAAACTGCAAAGACAGGTTCCAATATTTTTCTAGTTATTCTATACCAGGTAACTTTTAAAGTTAGTTTTAAGCTAGTGCATATTTGGCAACATCTTGAAAAGCAAAAGCGGTCTGAGAGTATGTCCCCACTCCTGGAAAATGTTTGAAAATCTAGCCTTAAATGATGCACTCTACTTAGGGTTGCCCTCCCGGGAATCCCGGGTCGGGAAATCCCGGGAAATCCGACAAAATCGCGAGCGGTTATTCCCGGGATTTCATAACATTTCCCGGGAATTCCCGTACTATTTTTTTATTGCCAATGTCATTAAAAAGGTAAGAAAAACTGTCAAAATTTTTAGGAAATCGCCAACAAAAAATGAAATATTGCAAAAATATATTCGAGAAGAACATGGCCATGAATTACAGTTAATACTTGATGGAATAGTTTGGTTGAAATGCTAGAGAATTTACGTCTCTCAAGAGATGTATTGCAAAAGCGATGATAGATATATTAAAGGAACAACTTGATTTTTCAGAAAAAGAATTTAGTGCTATAAATGATGTCGTATCATCATTGAAACCACTTCAAATTGCAGTTGAAAAATTAGGCCGAAGAGATGCTACATTGCTATCTGCAGAAGGCATATTTGCTTTCATTGTAGAAGAATTATCTTCTCAAGACAACTCATTTTCTCTTACCCTCAAAGATTCTGTCGTAAAAAGAATTGAACAGCGAAGAAATAAAAATCTAATTGGTTTACTGAAATATCTGAATAGCCCTTTAAATTGGGAAGTTGCTGATCCTTATCTAACTTTGCCATCAAAAAGTTCTCTCCAGAATACTGCAAAGAAATTATTTGAAAGAATGTTCATTCCTTCTTCAGATGAATCTCCTGAGGAGCTATCCCGTTTCGAATTAGATCTAAATCAAACGAAAACACCATCATCTACATGCAATGAACCAACAGAATCACATTCTCTTTTGGAAAGAATGAATGCAGCCAGTGGTGTAGTGCTAAATAAAGAAGTGAGGGAACGCATTTTGAAAAAGTGTTACTCAGATGCGGGGGGACAATGGCGAGCGCGGCGAGCCCATACAGCTGGGGTCCGGGGGGCACTGTAAGACCCCCGGGAAATCTTTTGAAATCTGACAATTTCAGGGATATTTTGAGGTCATATGCACTGGATATTAGGATATATTCCAAGGTTGAAGATGCAGTATTTCCAGTGTCATTAGATATACGCCATCCAGTACGATCAATAAAAATAGCTAACAACTGGAATGATTAACTAAAAAAAAGTTAACAACTGGTACGCCGTGGTGACTGTTTCACCAGATCTTTATAGGCTAGCATTGCCTCAGTCGAAGCTAAAAGAAATGAAGCAGTTAATGATTCTTTCTCATATTTCTTCTAGGGGTGGGAATTAAAATTTCATGACGTTAGAGATTTGTAAGTTCGGATTTATTTGAAATAGTGAGGGAACGCCGTTCCGTCTACCCAAAAAGTAAGGGAACGCCGTTCCCACGCGTTCCCACAGCACTACACCACTGAATACAGCTATAAACAAGGCTGCAGGAAGTAACTCACAAATTACTCACTATTACAATGTGAAAAACATTACAAAAGAACTCAACATTTTTGAAATTACTGGGGATCGAACAGAAAATCTAAATAAACTTTTCTTTGCTTTAAAAACTATTCCCCCTACTTCAGTAGAAGCAGAAAGAGCCTTTTCTGCTCTAGGACTCTTTGTTACCAAACTGAGATCGAGATTAAATGACGAAACCATCGGCAACATTTGTTTCTTGAGGCTATTATAAGTAGTTCTCTATTTTCTTGGTGAATTAAGTAAAAAAGTAATTTTGTTAAATAAAAGAGATTAAAATTGTTTTTTATGATTAAAAAGATTTTTTATTAGTAAAAGAGTTAATTTTAGTTTTTTGTTTTCTAGTAAAAGGAGCTATGATTATAAGTAGTTCTCTATTTTCTTTGTGAATTAAATAAAAAAGTAATTTTTGTTAAATAAAAGATTAAAATTGTTTTTTTATGATTAAAAAGATTTTTTATAAGTAAAAGAGTTAATTTTAGTTTTTTGTTTTCTAGTAAAAGGAGCTATCTACATAATTTTTTTTTATCCTTAACTCTGGCTCAAATATTAATTCTTAGCAAGGTAAAAGAATACAATTAACAGTCAAATTTAATATTGGACTGAGACAATTTCAATGCTTTCCCGGGAATTTCCCGGGATCCCGGGATTCGTCGATTACGCTCCCGCTTTCCCGGGATTGGAGAGAGCCGGGAAATCGGGCAACCCTAAGTCTCTACTGCATTCTCAGAATAAAAGGTATAAAGCATAAAATCGGTAGGCGGTAGAACAGCCTTCAAATCGGTAGCCTACTGCCTAAATTGGTAGGATTGGCAAGCATGCTACTGGTAGGCCTAAGCCCTAACCTAACTTCAGATACACCTGAGTTTTGGCTGTTGTAGGGTAAGCCAGGGACCAATTTCTGGAATAAATTTTTGTATACTAAACTATTGTCGTATTGGAATTTCAGCAGTAGCTGGCGGATGATTGGAAAACGAGGTTTTACTTAGCTTCTTTTTAAAAATGCTTATTAGACTTTTAATAGAGCATACAACCACATGTAAATGATTTTTGCAGGTTAGATTAGAGTAATTACCTTCGAATTTTTGCTTTCCCATGCTAAACATGGGACTAGTTCGTGTAGCGTATGCGTAGATATTTGGGCGATTAATTATAGTAGCCGAAATCACATTGGGCTCCAAATAAATCGCCCAACAGAGCATACAACCACAAGCAAGTGTTTTTATGTAAGTTAAGTTAGGTTAGGTTAGATTTATTTGGAGCCCAATTGGCTAATATAATTAATCGCCCAACAGAGCATACAACCACAAGCAAGTGTTTTTATGTAAGTTAAGTTAGGTTAGGTTAGATTTATTTGGAGCCCAATTGGCTAATATAATTAATCGCCCAGATATCTAAATATCTAAGTAGGCCTTACCAAGTTGCGACTTGGAACGCATCTCCACCACGTTTAAATCTGTATATAATAAGGTTCATTTTTCGATGAATTTTAGTGACAAAATAGACTCTTCTTACAATCGGTGTTCTATACGCTATACCAACTAGTACCATGTTTAACTATTTTTTGTAGATTTAGTTACAATTTCTGGCACTGTTGCAGTTGGGTACTCCGACCCAACAAATTCAATTACATTAAAAACAGAACATTTAAAGGATAAATAAAACAAACAATTCATTCTATGGGATATAATTTAGAGATATTGTTCACACAAATTAAAAAACAATCAAGACCAGAGAATTCCTTTTGCCAGATAAATTTAATTTCAATTTAAATTTAGTGTTAAATTTTTTTATTAATTTAAACAAAAAATTATGGGGTAACCATGCCCGGTTAGGTCAACTGTATGCCCTTGAAAATTGGTTAGGTTAAGTTGTGATATTTTCGTTAAAACTAACGAAAATATCACAACTTAACCTAACCAATCGTCAAGAACGTACAGTTGACCTAATTGGGCATTCAATTAACCAAATGAATTCTCTGGTCCTGATTGTTTTTCATTTTTGGAACAATATCTCTAAATTATATCCGTAGAATGAATTGTTTGTTTTATTTGTCCTTTAAATTTTTTGTTTTAACAATTCAATTTGTTGGGTCGGGGTACCCAACTGCAATAGTGCCCAATTTCTATTTCATAAAACCACTTATTCATGGCATAAAAAGCTATTTGGAATTTACTGATCATTTTTTTTTTAAATAAACAAAAAATTGTCCACTATCACTAACTTTTACCCTAATTTCTTTGAATCGGCATAAATGTTAATATTCAAAACTCACTTATTTAAAATACTATCTAGCTACAGCCGAGATTTTATTTATACACACTGATGTGAATAAACACTATGTAAAAATTAGTTCTGAGGTATGTGCGTTCAATACAAGATGAGATATACAAGTTTCAAAACGGAAAATTTCTATCGTTATGCTGTGTGACCAAAAAAGTTGGTGATTTCTACTTTCAGTAACTACCAAATTGCCAAATGTACTACTGTGTACACCAGGGGTGGCCAAAACGTCGATCGCGATCTACCAGTAGATCGCAGAGCAACGTTTAGTAGATTGAAGAATGACCAGTAGCTTAGCCTAGCAACAGAGACCTTATATTTCACAATACTAACGAGCACACGAGTGACACGACCCGACCGCAACTACCAAAAATTAGCGTTCTTTATGTTATCACCTCCATTATCGGTAGCAACATTTATTTGTTTTATCTTTGTGTTTACCAGTCATTTAACAAAAAATAATAAAGTTTAACTTTAATAATTCTGAGATATTTAATTAATGTCACAGAAAATGATAGTGCTAACTTTAATTTCTGCCAAAATTTCATACCGCTGTAAGCTGAGCTGTTATGAGCATGTGTCACTTAAGTGACGGCAGTGGCGGACTGGCTCATAAAATTTTGTCTGCCAAAGGGGTCAGGGGGCCCAAAACCCCATTACATAATTCAATTCCAGTCCTATCCTAATAGGCCTATTTATGAGTTAAGTTTGTTTAAATAAAAAAAAGTTAATATTTTTTTATAAATTTATTTTACCAATAAGTACAAATATTTTACAAGTACTGCCTGCATATACATACATACATACATACTATACTAAGAGTAGTTTTTTAAGTTCATTACTCGAGTTTGCAAATCGGTCTATTATAGTTTCCATGTCTAACTCACCCAACATGACCTTTTCTATAGACATCAACATGTATGCTTCCAGATTCTCTTCCGACAAAGAATTTCGTAATCTTGTTTTTATTATTTTAAGCTTAGAAAATGCCCGTTCACACTGAACTTGAGTCACAGACAGTGTACAGATAGCTTTGTACATTTGGTAAAGATTAATTATCATATGCCTTGTCATTAAGTCTGTTTGATGCAAGAATATACAGAACACATGATGGACAATTGCTGCAATATTTAGAGCATGAATTCATTTTACTGCTGCTCTCTGCATTATCATCATTCAGCAAAAGCTTAAATATTTCAAAGTTTGATGCAAAAGACTGCAATTCTAATTTTACTTCCCTTCTATTTATCCCTGGAGCAAGCTCAAGAATACCTTCCAAAGTTCCAATGCTTCTTCTTCAAGACCATTTTTAGTAATATATTCATAATTTGATGGATCGAGGCATGACATATCCTTATATAGTTGTCTATATGGCCGGATTCCAGTGATTGTACAACACGATCCATTATCAAGTTGAACACATGTACACGATAGTCTGACAAAGAATCAGATGTGTTTTTTTCATCAGCAGCTAGTCCATTTGCCATTCTCTTTGTTTTGTTTCCTCTTGATTGGTAACTCAGTTTTTACAAAATCAATTTTCACTGTTTGATTTTCATCATTATTGAATTGTGCAATGTGCTCATTGGATTTGTTGGCAAATTTCAAAGCCTGACTATATACTTTAGCAAATTTTCTTGATCTTTTCTTCAAATCTGTAATGGATTTTTCTACCATATTCCATACAGTAAACATATTTAAGCCACTTGTCTGTAGATAGCTTGACAAAGGGGCTGTAATTTGAAAGATATATAAGTATGTGAATGCTGTCAATATTGTTTCAAATTCTAGAAGGCCTAGACAATAAAACATTTGCCTCCTGTTTTGTTTTTGCATCAAAATTGTTAGAGCTTTGAATAATGGATAAACATGTCAGAAGATCCACAAAATTACTGATACATATCTCGTCAAAATTTCCAAATATGGTAGTTGCTGCATTGAACTTCCCTGACCACCTGGTTTCACCAATTAGCTTTAATCGTTTCATCTTTTCTTTCCCCAGATGATGTCCAACAACTTCAATCCAGATGGCCATTCGCTTATATGATACCTTCACAAATTTTGCTAAATTCTGGAGTAAATTGAAGAAGGAAACTGCTGGTACACAACACTTCGTGGTTTCAGTAACTACTAAATTGAGTACATGGGCATAGCACCATACATGAACATGCTGATCAGCTACATCAGCAATTTTACTCCTGTTTTGTTTTTGCATCAAAATTGTTAGAGCTTTGAATAATGGATAAACATGTCAGAAGATCCACAATGGATAGTACCATTTAGTACCATTGTTATTCGATATGTACTAAATGGTACTATCCATGAACGACTACTTGCAATTGTTCCAAGCAATGATGGTACAGGGCAGGGACTTTTTGACCTATTAAATGAAACATTACAACTTCTTGAAATAGATCTGAAAAACTGCTTATCAGATAGCACAGATGGCGCTGCAAGCTACCATGGACAATATAATGGCTTACAGAGTAAAATTGCTGATGTAGCTGATCAGCATGTTCATGTATGGTGCTATGCTGTCAATATTGTTTCAAATTCTAGAAGGCCTAGACAATAAAACATTTGCCTCCTGTTTTGTTTTTGCATCAAAATTGTTAGAGCTTTGAATAATGGATAAACATGTCAGAAGATCCACAAAATTACTGATACATATCTCGTCAAAATTTCCAAATATGGTAGTTGCTGCATTGAACTTCCCTGACCACCTGGTTTCACCAATTAGCTTTAATCGTTTCATCTTTTCTTTCCCCAGATGATGTCCAACAACTTCAATCCAGATGGCCATTCGCTTATATGATACCTTCACAAATTTTGCTAAATTCTGGAGTAAATTGAAGAAGGAAACTGCTGGTACACAACACTTCGTGGTTTCAGTAACTACTAAATTGAGTACATGGGCATAGCACCATACATGAACATGCTGATCAGCTACATCAGCAATTTTACTCTGTAAGCCATTATATTGTCCATGGTAGCTTGCAGCGCCATCTGTGCTATCTGATAAGCAGTTTTTCGGATCTATTTCAAGACGTTGTAATGTTTCATTTAATAGGTCAAAAAGTCCCTGCTCTGTACCATCATTGCTTGGAACAATTGCAAGTAGTCGTTCATGGATAGTACCATTTAGTACATATCGAATAACAATACTAAATTGATCAATTGATGAAATATCCTGGGTTGAATCTACTTGTATGGAATAATACTTGGCCTCAGCAACTTCTTGAGTAATTTTTGCCTGTATCATATTCTTCATAATTTGGGTCAAGAAGAGATGGTTGTTTACTCAAGAATGTGACAAGACTACCACGACCTTTACTTTGTGCCTTTCTTTGTTTTTCCAATCTTTCACATCGTTGTTCAGACTTTTCCTTCACCATGGAAACATGAGAAGCCATAATAGGATCATATTTTGCCATCAACTGCACAGTAGCCAAGAAATTTCCATGATTTTCTGTTTCATCAAGAAGAGAATATGCTGACTCATTTCTGTGTCCACGAAAAGGAAGAGCTTGTCTACTTAACATCTTTATTATATCTACAACTCTGGCAACAATATTTCTCTGCTTTAGTACTTCATCTTTTCGCTTCTGCAATGATGCAGCGAAAAAACGAGCTAAACCCCATCATTTACTACACTGATATTCCTGAGCATGCTTGCTATGTATACCAGTTGATTCATGCTCTGATAAGCACTGGCTAATGCGTCTGTAATCATTAAACCCTCGCACAAAAGCAGATGGGTTAGAAGAGGTTGGTGACTCAAATGCCAAGCAAAATGAACAATATAGTGATCTATTCTTCTTATTATATGTTAACCAGTGTCGTGAAACAGTGTCACCCATAATTTTCGCTTATATAACTTTACATTAAATGGCAGATCATGATCATGTGGCTGAATTGGATGAAAAAAGATTTCAAATCTGTTCGTGCAGGATATTGAAAGAGCTTATCCTGTCTAAATGTTGGTTGATTCTCATCATTATTTAAATCAGCTACTAGATCTTTTTTATTATGTACATGGACACAGTGGCGGTCCTAGCTTACATGACGCCCTGGGCGAACCTCACCTTCAGCGCCCCCCCCCCCCTGTTCGCCAACACACACACATTCGAATCCCCCCAAAATAAAGGACAGACATAACTCTTTCACAAAATAACTTTTTATTGGACTAATTGTTGGAACTTCAGAACCAAAACAAAGACTCAAATTTCTGAATTTTACAAATCCTTCATCACGTAAATAGAATAACTCACTTAAGAGAATGTAATTATGATACTATGAACAGGAAAAATACAAATTAAATTGCACAACTGCCATAAATAAACTAGAGAATCAAATTTCTAAATTGTACAAATGCTCTATCACATAAATAGAATAAGACACTTAAGAGAAGGTAATTATTATGCTACACTTTGAACAAGAAACAAAATAAATTGCACCACAGCACAACTGCCATCTAAAGCCTGACTCTTCTTACCTTCCTTGATGCAAAGTCATGAATTAAATCATCATATGAAATCTGCTCAGCAATTGTATGATTTATACTGATGATGGCCAGACCGGTAAGGTGTTCCTGTGACATAGTTGACCTCGGGTAGGATTTGATGAGCTTCAGCTTTGAAAAGCTCCTCTCTGCTTCAGCAACAGTGACTGGAAGAGTAAGACCAATTCTGAGAGCAGTCCACAAATTTGGATATATTTCAGAGAGCTCCCTTTCATGGATAAATGTCAGCAGTTCAAGCAAGGATATGGTCTTTGATGGCAAGTCAGGCAAGTTCTTCAGCTCCTGTGCAAGCTCTCTGCCATCCAAGTCAGATTGTCCCTTAAAGTGTAGTGTAGTACTAAGGTTCACACATTGTTCTGTCAGCTCCTCAAATGTGAGATTTTGGAAATGTGTCAGCACTCCAAACTTCTCTCCCACAATTTCCAACGTGGAAAATCTTTCCTGAATGGCTGATGTTGCAGCATCAACCACTGCATTGAAAAATGTCACCTCCAGCTTCTTCAAAGCATCAATCAAGGGCTCATCAGATGCTTCATAGGAGAAGTGCCGCTTTGTGGACCTCAGCCGTTTTTGTTTTAACACAGCCTCCACATTCATTTGTTCACAGATATCTGTGGCTGCCATTTGTGCACACAAAACCTGTTGCCCTGTAATTGCGGAGACCTCTCTCTGTTTTTTTTAGGAGATTTACTGCAACATCAACGTGCATGCTAGGAGACTGCATCTGCTTGCTCACATGCTGAATTTGGCACAACAGGTCATGCCACACCACTGAACAAATGGCGAAGCGGTATGACCCAACCTCCTCTGACAGAGATTGAGCCTCGACCTTTATTACAGAGTCTTTGGTGTGGTCCCTCACCTCGATCAGTGCATCTCTCACTGCAGCTGCCTGATATCTCAGGGGCTCCACACTCTTGATCTTGCTTTCCCACCTTGTATCAGACCACATCTTCAATGTGATGTTCACATGTTTTTTCAAAATGGCCCATCGTTGTGTGGAGGCTGAAAACAAGTTGTAAAGCTTCTGCAAGATGCCAAAGTAACTTGTGGCATCAATAGATCCCTTAGCAGCATCGGCCACAAGCAAATTCAGAGAATGAGCCCCACATGGAACAAACAGAGCTCTGGGATTAATTTCTAGGAGCCTGGATTGAACACCCTTGTTTTTTCCCCTCATGTTGGCCCCGTTGTCGTATGATTGTCCTCTACAGTCCATGAAAGGAACTTTTAGCTCCTCCAGTCTCTTCAGAATCAGAGATGCCAAATGTTGACCAGTGGACTCCTCTGCCTCCAAAAACCCCATGAAATGTTCCTTTATATGGGGCTTCCCCTCCAGTGACACAACCCGAATCACAACTGACAACTGTTCAGTGTGGTTGATATCTGGAGTGCAATCTAGAATTATTGAAAAAAACTTTGATTGTTTGATGTCGCTCACCATTGCTGAAATGGTCTTGCTGCTCGACAAATCAATGAGTTCGTTTTGTATGTGGTGGCCGAGGTAGCTGGTGTGACTGGAGGTCCCTTTTTGGACACGGTTAATGTGCTCTTGCATTATAGGATCAAATTGTGCCATCAGTTCAACTTCTTTCAGAAAATTGCCATTTGATGGTGAGAACAATTTTTCTGTATGTCCCCTTAGTGCCAAATTCCTAACTGCCAGAGAATGCACAATAGCAGTGAGACGTGTCAGCACCGCTCTCCATCTCAACTTCTCAGCCTCCAGAAGTGCCATCTCCTGCTTGTCAATGGTCTCCCCCTTTCTCATCCTCACTGCCAGTTCTTTCCAGATTTTCATAGAATTTAGGTGTTCTGAACTGTTGTCATGTGATGTGAGCAATGAGCTTGCATGCTTCCAGTCCGAGAGTCCCAAACTTGTTAAATTTATTTTCCTCTTGGAAAATAATGTACAACAGAAACAGAAAAGGCTGTTGTTTTTTAAGGAATAGACCAACCAACTTCTGGTTATATTTTCCCCACTAACCAATGACTTCCTGAAGTATTGATGGTGGAAACTTCTTCCGTCACTGTCGTTTCTAGGGAATACAAAGTCAGATGGTACTTGACTTGGTCCCCTGGAAACCAGTTGTGTCCGAATTTTCTCAGTCAGAACTGAAGGCCAGTTAGCAGGGTCGGTGGACAGAGACTCATCCTCAGGAGGCGATTCTGCTCCAGGCCTTTCTAATAGAAAGAACAAGAGCATTACTCATTAGTATACACACCTAAGTTAGATAACACATTATTCACAGCACTTTGTTATGGTGGTGGTGTTATGGAATTATGGTGGTGAAACACCACACATACCCAGTAACCCAGACCCAGTGATAATAACATTATAATTTATAACTGTTTGCAAAATGCTTTGCAGGGATGCACACACATACACATACACACACACGCACACACTCACAGACATATGTGCACACAAACTCACCTGAAGAGTCCTGCCGGGGAGAAGTAGAAGCAAATGGGTCTTCATCCTCAGGATCAGACTGCATTTGTGGAGACATATGTGAGGCTGAGGAGGTAGATGGCTCCTCAGCCTCAATAATGGCAGAAGTAGACGGCTTCTCATCCTGGCTAGTGGCAGAGGGTGTTCCAAAATATTTCAAAAGTGCCCCTGCAAATAGTAAAATAGAACATAACAGACCAATGCATGAATAGGCTAGTACAATTAATTTAACATGTTACTAAGCACAATTTATTAAACTTTTAGAACAGGAAACAAATGAATAATACAACCTCCTTGGTTAATGGCTAATTATATACATAATAGTACACTTCAAATGACTCAGAAAGCTATATCACAAAATAGCAGTGCAATATAGCAGTGAAGAGTAGATGACATAGCTCTATACCTTTATCTTTTGCTCGTTTCTCCTCTTCTTCTTTCCTCTTTTTTCTAAACTGAGCACCTGATAGCTTTGACCTCTTCTATCCATTTGCGGTTATTTGACAGACCTTAGTGGCTTAGTGTGAGATTCGTTCTGTAATAAATAATATACATTTCACTATTTAACCAAACCCAGAAAAATAACATTACATATGTTAAAGTATGGGCCTTTATTCCCAATAATATTAATCTGGAAGCATTTTGCATTGTTTAGGTCTTTTATGGGAAGGTTTATGGAAAATGCAATAGATGGTTTTTTATTAATAAAAATATTTATTGATCTTTTATTATTTATTTTATTTTATTTTTTATTTTTATTTATTTATTTATTTATTTATTCTTATTTTTATTTTTATTTTTTTGCAGGCGCTCATGCCGCCCCTCCACAAATGCCGCCCTGTGCGGCTGCCCATATTGCCCATATGAGGAACCGCCACTGCATGTACAGGCCCAGGTTCAGTTACTGTTATTCCACCAGCTAATTCAGAATAATAAAAATCAGCATCTACAGTCTCAAAAACGTTAGGTATACCTTCATCTTTATGTCCTAGATCTACAGTATCATCATGAACAGTTGTAGTTGAATTTCTCTGTAAGTCGCTTTCCTCTTTCTGACATGTAGATATAGGTGTTGATATCATAAATGCTGTTATAGGCCTGCACTTTTTTGCTGAATCATTTCTTTCTGCTTCTTGTTTATCTTTCCGTTTCTGTGCTCCAGATTTCCGTTTCATGTGTTCCACTTCCTTACCTGAAATATAAAAAAAAATAAATAAAATTAATAAAGTAATCTGATTTACTAATTGCATTTAATATAATCAAGATCAACAAATTTCAAAATAAATAACAATGCTTGAATTATACTATAATGAATTAATATATGTATTCTGTAACTGTATTGTAATGTAATTGTAATGTAATGTTTGTAATCTTCTCTCAATACTATTACATGTATTTTCTTATTTATTTTTATATCTATCTTTGGTAATTATTCGTTTTTTGACCCAGTCTCTTTTTATAATGAGAGCAAACGTTTCTGGTCAATTTGGAGGTGCTCTGCACGAATCTGCCATCCGTTTCCTGTGCAAATGCGTAGTTTTCGAGATATCGTCATCTCGAAAACTACGCATTTGCACAGGAAACGGATGGCAGATTCGTGCAAAACACCTCAAAATCGACCAGAAAAGTTTACATTCGTGCTAAACACAACCTAACCTAACTTAACCTAACCTAACTTAACCTAACCACCTAACCTAACCAGTCACCTTATTTTGGAGGATATAGTTCTGCAATTGCAGTAAGGAAGTGATGCAGAACTGTAGAATCGTCAGGATGTTCTGCCAGGAACAAGTATCGTGCGAAATATTTCCGGTAATGAGGACGCCATGTGCCCTTAAAGATAGAAACAGTAAATCCACACTCACGCTTATTTTTTGGATTTTTTTTACGGCACCTAAACACCTTCGAGTCTTGTCTTAAAATACAGGCAGTATTACATTTAGGGCAAATCACGGATGTCGGAATTATGCCGTGATTGGAAAAAACATCTAAACTTTTATCTTCATCGAGGCCAACAAGGCGGATTAGGTCTTCAAAATCTCACAAGATTGACACGTCATAACAGTAGAACGAAAATCACCACACTAACAAAAAACAGAAAGAAGTAGGCAAAAGCAAGAAAAAGTAGCCAAAAAAGCCAAGAAAAATATCCAAAAAAGGTAGCCAAAATAAACAAACCAACCGAAATTTATATACATACATATTAGAAAGTAGAAAATATTTTTTTTTAAAAAGTACATTTTATACAAATTTGCACAAGATAATATATATATTTTCTTATTCAGTTTTGATTGGTTATTCAATATATATTGCTGTTATAGCTGGGTGTGACTGGGTCAAAAAACAAATATTAACCCTATCTTTATATATAGCAGCTTTATATAAAATATATACATAACTCTATATATCTTTTATATATGGACATAGAAATGGGTAAAATATAATTATACATATATAACAGCAATAACAAAAATAAGAGACTTACTTTGATAAATTGGAATTGATTTTAATGAAGCATGTAGGCAACTAAAATAAACTAATGAAGTTGAAAATGTCGCAGTGACAGGCAGGTTGGCAAAACTGTATTTTAGGCACGTAAATTTATTAATTTTTGCTACTTTCTAAAAGTTTAAAACCTGCAATAATTTTAACAAATTAAAGAAGTTATTAATACATTTGCCTTTTTATATACTACTAATAAATACAAAATAAAAAAATACAAAAAAATTACAATATTAATACATAAAAAATTAAAAAAATACGAACAAATAATTACAAAAATCTAAATAGATTATATCTAGTTCATGTAATAGAAATACTGTCAACACCCTCAATTAGGATTTTAGGATATATCTCATCAGGCCCAACTGATTTATGTTTATTTAAACTTTATATACGAGTATAATAGATTGGCTGCCAATTTTTTTTACCTCAGGTCTGGGGGGCCAACCTCCCTTTTGTCTAGGGGGGCCCATCTGCCACATGGCAGACTGACAGCCTAGCCCAGGGGTCCCCAACCCTGTGCTCGCGAGCACCATGGTGCCCGCCGACCCTTTTGCGTGTGCCCGCCACTGACTGACTAAGATTGATAAGTTTTTATTTAAATTTTTAATAAAATGTTAAGTATGTTACATATTTTAAATATTTAATTACTAACTATTTAAAATATGTAACATACTTAACATTTTATTAAATTTTAGTAGTTAATTACGGAAACAGATGCTCATTTATTTGAAAATAATTATTTCTTTAGAAATATATTAAGTTATCGTTTTGATCATTTTTCTAAGATTCCTAGTTAGCCCAGCCTTGTTTTTTTTTTGTGTATTATGTTCATTATTTTACATAGGAATTAATTTTTTTTTTTTGTGTATTATGTTCATTATTTTACATAGGAATTAAATGTTTTTTTTTGTGTATTATGTTCATTATTAAGTCCAACTATAAATTTGCCTTGAAAAAGTAAATGGTGCCCGCCGTACTACCGGTAGTCTTGAATGTGCTCTTCGGCACAAAAAGGTTGGGGACCCCTGGCCTAGCCAGTCCGCCACTGAGTGACGGGTCAGTCATTTGGAATAATCGGTGGTGAAAGTCAGTCTCAGTCTAATTGCATTAACACCGTTAAAATGAGTGCTGGACCAAGTGCCAAGAAACAAAAAACTTACAACTTTCACAATAAGTGGGAGACGGCATATTTTTTTACGATGAAAAATTCCAAATATGTGTGTTTAATTTGCCATGCATGTGTCGCTTTCGTCAGTCAAAAAGGGGAATTTAGAGAGGCATTTTAAAACTATTCACAAGCGGTATGACAGTGATTTCCCAGCTGAAAGTGAACTACGTAAGAGAAAAGTCAATGAACTTAAGTCTCAACTTAGTGTTCAGCAGTCTATCTTTACAGGGCCTAGCCCAAAATCGAAAGCAGCAACGATTGCGTCATTTCGGGTGAGCCGTGTACTTGTGAAACACAAGAAACCTTTTCAGGATGGAGAAATATTCAAAGAAGCATTTGCAGAGGCAGCAGAGTCGTTGTTTCAGAATTTCAGTAATAAATCGGAAATATTGTCTGCTATTAATCAGCTTCAGCTATCCAGAAACACTGTGATGCGACTTACTCACTTCTTGGTAATTTTATTGACAATCGGAATAGTATAATTGTCGGAGACTTTAACTGCCCTAATGTTAATTACGAGAATTTTACGGGTAATGAAGAGGGTTTGAGATTGGTTGAGTTTATGGACGATAACTTTTTACGACAGATAGTTACCGAACCAACGCGCGGTGATAATATTTTAGATTTGGTGATGACGAACGGCGAGAATATAGTCGAAGGTTTAGAAGTAGGCGAGAGTTTAGGATGTAGCGATCATCAAATTCTTAGGTTTAAGTTATTGATAGAAAACACTCAGGATAGTAACGTAATAGAAGTCCCTGATTTTCGTAGGGCTAATTTTGATAGTTTCGCGGATAGGATGAGAGTAGTGGACTGGGATAACTTATTTATGGGTAATGACACAAATTTGCGTTGGGTGGCGTTTAAAGAAAGTTTTAGGAATATTGAAATGGAGTTTATTCCTCGTAGGCCCAAGCGCGCTAGTAATCGTGGTAGACCGAAGTGGTGGAGTAGGGAAATAGGAGAGTTTATAAACGAGCGTAATAGAGCGTATAGACTTAGTAAGCGTAATGGCCAGGTAGCTAACTTTAATAGATATATCGAGCTTAGACGTCAGGTTAAAAGATCAGTTAGGAATGCCAAGCGTAATTTAGAGATACTTATAGCTGCGGATAGTAAACATAATCCAAAAAAGTTTTTTGAATACGTTAATAATCGTAAGCCGGTAAAAAATAACATAGGCCCTCTAGTGGATGTTAATGGCGCTTTGGCTTCTGACGCTCAGGCGATGGCGGGTATTTTCAATAACTTTTTTGCGACAGTTTTTACCGTAGAAGACGTAAATAATGTCCCCGACGTGGATGATATCGTTCCATTTAGTAGCGAGACTATTTTGGATAAATAACTGTTTACGAGCTGAGATTGCGCATTATATCGATAGGCTAAAAGTTAGCAAGGCTCCAGGCCCTGACGCTTTTTATCCCAGACATTTGAAAGATTTGAAAGAAGTTATCGTAGGCCCCTTAACGAAGATCTTTAATCAGTCACTCGAAATGGGGATTATTCCTGAAGACTTTAAATTAGCTAACGTCACGCCTATTTTTAAAAAAGACGACCGCGCGGTAGCTAGCAATTATAGGCCCATTAGCTTAACGTCAATTGTAGGTAAACTTTTGGAATCCGTAGTTAGGGATCGTATTATCGATCACTTAGAAAGTAGAGATTTGATTAATAGTAGTCAGCATGGGTTTCGACGCCATAGGTCTTGTTTAACTAATTTGTTAGAATTTTATAACGAAATAGTGCGCGAATACGATAGGCATAGGTCAGCTGACGTTATTTATTTAGATTTTAAAAAGGCGTTCGATACAGTTCCGCATAGGAGACTAATTGCGAAGGTTAAAGCGCACGGTATACGCGGTCAGGTAGCTAACTGGTTAGAAGAATGGCTTCGTGCTAGGAGACAGAGGGTCGTAGTTAATGGTAGTGAATCAGGGTGGTTAGATGTAGGTAGCGGTGTCCCACAGGGTTCAGTGTTAGGCCCATTGCTATTCGTAATTTACATTAACGACATAGATGTAGGATTGACTAGTAACGTGTCAAAATTAGCGGACGATACTAAAATAGGCGGTAAGGTTGTTAACGAGGACGATAGAAATAGGATTCAAGACGATGTAAATAGGATTATGGAGTGGACAGATAAGTGGCAGATGCAATTTAACGTAGACAAATGTAAAGTTTTGCATATAGGTTCTCGCAACAATAATTACGCGTATACGATGGATGATAGGGAGTTAGCGAGCGTTGACGAGGAAGTAGATTTAGGCGTACGCGTATCTAAGGATTTAAAGGTTAGGAACCAGTGCCTGGAGTCTTGCGCAAAAGCTAATAGGATGTTAGTCTTCATAGCGCGTAATTTCGAATTTAAATCGAAGGATATTATATTGCCCCTTTACAAGTCCCTAGTCAGGCCTCATTTAGAATATGCAGTTCAGTTTTGGTGCCCGTACTTGCGTGAGGATATTGATAGGTTAGAAAGGGTTCAGCGTCGTGCCACGAAACTTATTCCGTCATTGCGCAATAAGCCTTATGAAGATAGGATTAATGAGTTAGACCTGTATTCACTCGAAACTAGGAGATTAAGGGGGGAGCTTATTGAAGTTTTCAAAATCGTTAATAACATCGATAACGTAAATTTTGACAAATTGTTCACTTTTGATAATAGTAATACTCGCAATAACGGATTTAAGTTGCGTGGCAAGCGTTTTATTACTAATATCGCTAAAAACTTCTTTACGTTTAAAGTAATTGATAAATGGAATAATCTTCCCGTGTCAGTCGTTCATTCTACCAGCGTTAATATGTTTAAGAACAGTCTTGACAGACATTTTAAAGGTATTAACGTTGTTTAATTTAAAAAACAACAAAGTTAGCAACAGAAGCTCTGGTGGTGGTGCTCGAGGATGAGTCTGTTGACGATGAATGCCAGCTTGTGACATGCCAGCGTGTGATGCCAGCAATAAAATTATTAAAAAAAAAAAAAAAATTAGACTAACACGAATGTAGATGTAGCTCATAGCGTAAACTAACCCACTTTTTGTTTAACTTTACCTACTTTTTTTTTTTTTTCCTTCTTATCCTCTCCTTACTTTGCATGTCTCTAACTCTTTTCTTGCATGTTTGTAGTTTGCATGGTATGACAGTGAGTTAAGACTGTGTTTGCATGGTTTGTAAGCGTTCTTATTTTACTTCTTTTCATCTTTCACCCCTCTCCTATTCTCTCCGACTATTTTTCTGACTTGTCGGCAGTGGCCGGCGGATGATGATGGTGAGACACTTTTCCTCTTTTTCTGAATGAATGTTAACCCATGAGTGATAGGTGTTGCTCTTACTTAACCCCTTATTCTCTTCTCTTCTCTTCTCTTAACCCGCTACTCTTTCCTTTCTCTCGGGCTAACCTTAGAGTGGATCTTAGGGTCTTTGTTAGCCTTAGCTTCTGTAGATCTGTAGATGACTGCGTGTTCCTTTCACTTCAGTTTGATCACTCGATAGATGTGATCGACACATCACAGTTTATGCATTTTTATTAGAATCGTGTTTAAAGATATGACTGCCAAAGAAGAACTGTTTAAAATCCTACCTTTAAGAGAGAAAACTCGAGGTGAGGACATTTTTCATGCATTCAGTGAGTTTGTTAACGACACACAATTCCCACTTCACAAGCTTGTGAGCATAACAACTGACGGATCGCCTGCTGTGACTGGCCGCTCCACTGGGCTCATCGACCTCTGCAAAAGTGACAAAAGGTTTCCAAACTTCTTTAATTATCACTGCATAATTCACCAACAAGCATTGTGTGGCAAAATGTTGAATATTAAAGAAATTATGGATATTTCCCATAAGATTGTGTGTTCTATTCGGGCGAGAAGTCGACAAAGGCGTCTCTTCCGGTTTCAGCTAGAAGAAAATAAAGGGGAACACACTGACCTTTTGTTGCACACTGATGTCAGGTGCTAAGTAGAGGTAAATTCCTGCAGGGGTTTAGGGATTTCTTACCTGAAGTTAAAAGAAACGTATTACAAAGAGTTGTAAGACGAAGTGTGGCTGTTAGATTTAGCTTTTTTGACTGACACCACTGCTTTTCTAAATCAGCTAAACTTAGAGTTGCAAGGTAAAAACAAAACTATTGTTGAAATGATTACCTCAGTGAATGCTTTTAAGCAAAAACTAGAACTGGTATCCTCACAGCTACAGCGACATCAACTGCGGAACTTCAAAAACATGATGTCAGAGCTGGAAAGTCAGGGGAAAGAATGCGACCAGTTTGGCAGTGTTCGATTCGTTGAACAGTTGCAGAATGTTATTACAGACTTCAACAGACGGTTCCAAGACTTAGCAACACTAGAACCTGTAACAACATTCATGTGCTTCCCATTTGGTGCAAACTTTGACATTGATGATATTGCATAAAAAATGGCCTTTTTGTTTAATATGGACATATCTGCAATCGAGAATGAAATTTTGACTCTGCGAAACGACATTCAAATCAAATCCAGGTCTTCAGAAGGAAACTTTTGGCACCTACTTCTTGAAGAAAAGTATCCGAATGTCAGAAAAAGTGCCATGTACTTGACAGTATTTTTTGGATCAACCTACCTTTGTGAGTCAACGTTCTCACACATGAATATCATCAAATCAAAATACTGAGCCACTCTGACAGATGATCACCTGGATGCTTGTTTGAGGCTAGCAATCAGCAGCTACAATCCGGACTACACACGGCTTGCTGATGCCATGCAGTGCAGATCACATCAGTAAAGTAAGCTCTTCCTATTCCAGTATACCTAATTTCTAGTAAGTTTGGGGGTTAAAATTTAATGAAAAATATATCTGTGTGCATTTGGCAATATATTTTTATATTCACTTCATTTTATTCTCTCTCTCTCTCTCTCTCTCTCTCTCTCTCTCTCTATATATATATATATATATATATATATATATATAACTGGGCTGGTGGATCGTATAGGGAGAACTTTGGAAAAAGTAGATCCCATCTCAGTAAAGTCTGGCCACCCCTGGTGTACACCAATAAAAATCACAATTCTACTAGATAGTATTAATATAACCGTGACCGTCAATATTTAAGTCTCTTGGTTAACAAATATCAAAGTTATGTGGTACTGAATATTGCGGAACACGCTAAATTCGCCGTTACTCGCACTCTCGAGCAACTTCGGATCTCCATCATTTTTAAACGATAAACGGTGACAATTCTTAGATTCGTTAAGTTCGACCACTATAAAGTCTTCGACCTTTTGGAAACAAATGTTGGTTTACGTCGTCGTCGTCGTTGGCCTAGGCAAGCTACGGCTTGGGACCGTAGCGCATCTATCCGGTATAGGTTAACCTGGATGATGTAGCCATAAGCACTGCCGCTAGTTAAGTGCCAACCAGTGATTATCTCACTAGCCGTATTGAGTCCGTTAGGCGAAACTACGACAGTACCAAAGGTGGAAAATATAACCTTTGGTTTTCTATTGTTTATTTGTAAAATGGACATGGCATTAGATTAAAATAAATATTTGAATATAAATAATTAACTGACAATTGTGATATATAATTAATTATGTTTACATACAATAAAATAATATAGTATACATAAAATTAGTATTAATGTGGTTCACAATTGAATTATAATGGGGTAACTAATTTAAAATGAATTTATACTATTCCGAAATTCAAGACGGTAAAATTAACATTTATCTTTAAACTAAATAAGAGTATTCACTACACACCCCCACCAGAGAGGAAGTTCAAAGAGTTCCGAACGACACAGATTTCCGCTGAACCTTTTTGGTAGCTACTTGTACCTCACTTAAGGTTGATTCCAAAAACGCAGCTTAAGACGATCGATAGAAACCTTGTCGACCTTGGAACCGCGCTGGATGAGGAATGATTTGCGCGTACGTCGGAGAACTTCATAGGGTCCGTCATATGGACATTGGAGAGGCCGTTTTGGGACAGGTACACGAACGAAAACGTGGTGCAAGACTGGAGGGCTGGGAAATAAAGATGTTCTGTTGGCTAGTCAATCGAGGGGGAACAGGCTGAGGGACTGCATGTGAGAGGAAAGTGTTTGAGCGAATTCCGTAGGATCACATGACTTATCCCTGCAGTGAAGTAGCCACCTGTAGCCGCATGTTGTTCCATAGACTAGTTCAGCCGCTGTAGTCTTCAGATCACTCTTAAATGCAGAGCGAATACCAAGCAACACGAGTGGAAGCTTATCCATCCAATGGGAGTCTTCGTGACACATAAGGGATGACTTCAGCTGGCGATGGAAGCGTTCGACGAGGCCGTTAGCTTGCGGATGATACGCACAGGTATGCGCATGTACTGTACCCAACAAGCTGGTAAACTTCTTCCAAAGCGAAGACTCAAATTGGCGACCTTGGTCAGTGATGACTTTTGTCGGCAATCCAAATCTTGATACCCATCCATGAAGAAAGGCTCTTGCAACAGTGTCCGCTTGGATATCAGGAAGTGGGATGGCTTCAGGCCATCTGGAAAAGCGGTCGAGACAGGTGAGCAGATAACGTTGGCCTTGAATCACTGGAAGAGGGCCAACAATGTCTACATGAATTACCTCAAATCGCTGGGATGGGGGCGGAAATGCGTCAAAGGGGACCTGGTGTGCCTTTGGACTTTGGCACGCTGGCAGGCAAGGCACGTTTTGGTCCAATGTTTGACATCCTTCCGCATCGAGGCCAAAACAAAACGAGAGGTAACCAGGTGTTGCGAAGCACGGATACCAGGATGGGAGGGCTTATGAAGATCCGTGAAGACTGCTTGTCTGTGACATGGAGGGACATAAGGGCGAATAGCAGCTGTTGATACGTCGCAATAGAGGGCACAGACAATCCTGGCATACTCATTTTCTTGAGGGAAAGTGAGTGAGTGGAGTCTTCTCTGAGCAGGTCTTGTAGTTCCGTATCCTTATCTTGATCCTGTGCAATAGCATTCCACAGTGTAGAGCTGAAGGTAACAGAAGTAATCTCTATTCTTGAAAGTGCATCCGCTGGAGTGTTCAAGACACCTTTGATGTGGCGGATATCTGGGTAAATTGCGAGATATAATCAAGTTGCTGATGACTCTGGGAGAGTGGTTACAGCTGTTTCTATTGAAGACAGTGACCAAAGGTTTGTGGTCGGTAAAAACACAAAACTCTCGGCCTTCAAGGAAATGTTGAAAATGCTTCACGTTTAAGTAAATAGCAAGAAGTTCACGTCCGAAAGCACTATAACGCGTTTTGGGCTGGCTGCAGCTTTTCGAGTAAAACGCGAGGGTGCTTGTTGACCGTTAATGGTTTGTTCCAACACTCCACCGATCGCAACATCTGATGCATCGACCGTCAGAGTTAGGGGGCATCACTGATAGGAAATGACAAAGACAATGCACTATTGATAGCATTTTTGGCATTGTCGAACGCCTGTAAACTATCGCTACACATACCAATTTCGTTATCTTGCGTTTGTGTGTGATCATAGCGTGTAGAGGAGCAAGAACACTGGCACAGTTTTTAATGAACTTGTGGTAATAATTTACCAAACCTAGAAACCGACGTAACTCACGCTGATTATTTGGCATTGGGTAATTTTTTATCACTTCACACTTGTCCTGAAGGGGGGTAATTCCGTGCTGCGAAATCGTGTGACCAGAAATTCCAAGGTTGGCTGTGCAAACACACACTTAGATGCATTAATAGTAACACCGTATTGTTCTAAGCGTTGAAAGAGGAGTGAAAGATGTTCCTTATGTTCCTCTTCCGTTGAGCTGGCCACAAGCAAATCATCGATGTAGGCATAAACAAAGTCTAAGCCTCTGGTGACCTCATCTATAAACCTCTGAAAGGTTTGCGCAGCATTCCGTAGCCCGAACGGCATCTTCAAAAATTCGAATAACCCAAATGGTGTACAAACTGCAGTCTTGGGAATATCCGAGGCTCTACGGGAATGTGGTGGAAAGCCTTAACAGGTCTATTTTACTGAAGATAGATTTGCCGTGGAGAAGAGAAGTAAAGTCTTGGACATTGGTACCGGATATCGGTCCGGGATGGTTGTCGAATTAAAAAACCGGTAATCCCCACATGGTCTCCAGTCTCCTGACTTCTTCTGGACCAGGTGTAGGGGAGAGGACCAACTGCTTTTGGAAGGTCTTATTATCCCAAGATCCATCATAAGCTGGAATCCGATTTGGCAGCTTTCAGTTTGTCCGGGCAAGACGTCTGGGTTTTGCAAACACAGGGGGACCTTTTGTTGTAATGTGATGGGTAATGGTGTGCTTAATGGTATCACCCATCTGCATCGGTTGAAGAATTCCTGGATATCGCTGGAAAAGGCACTGGTACATGGAATTAGGGGGAACGAGGGAAAGTGCAGAGTTCGAGGCGTCCGGAAGGGCAACCTGTTTGGCAAGAACAGAAAGCAGTGTGGCCTGGTCGCATAAGCGTCGCTTGTCAAGATCCACCAGGAGTTTGAAATGCTGGAGGAAGTCAGCGCCGATTATGGGATGCCGCACTTGAGCACAGATGAAAATCCACTTGAAGGATCGGTGAAGGCCCAAGTTTAGTTCACGCGACTGAGTACCGTACGTGAGTATGCGTGAAACCGTTAGCAGCGTATAGAAGGCGAGATTCCGAGTGCGTATGACCAGATTTTTGAGGAATACACTGACTGACGCTCCGGTATCAACCAAGAAATTGACACCAGAGTTCCTGTCCTTTATGAATAACAGGTTGGCAGTGCGAGTACTAGACGCCATTAGACTCGCTGCTGGGGTTTTCCGACGAAAAAATGCAAGGGGAGATGCACTTCCTAGCCTTCTTTCCAAATTTCGAGTGGTAGAACAGACTTCCCGGAACTCGAACGATGCTCTTCGTAAATCTTGACCGAGAATGGCTTCTTCGCCGTTGATTTTGTAGTAGAGAACAAACGTGGTTGAGTTGTGACTTAACTCTTTCACTTTCAACTCCAGTTCCGATTGTGTGTTCACGTTGTTGACCGGAGCTGTGTCAATCTCCACTACTTTGTCGGCAGTTTCTGCTAGTTATCAACTGGAGTAGCAGGATCCATAGTGGCCAAGACACGCTGAGCTGATGGAGGAAGTTCTGCAAAGAACAACTGTCTAAAGATGTCCCATCGAAGGTTTGTGCGCGTTCGCCTAGAGCGCACTGCATAGCCCTCAGCATTTGAGTGGGCTTACGGCTCCAAGTTCTTCTTTTGAGATTAACTGATGTAGTTCTCACGCTCGGAGACAGTGGTGCGGCACAGGATGGCAGACTTCAGATCGTTGTACGGGTCCTCACTCGTGGAAGGAGATACGATGACGTCACGGACTTCAGAGATGATGCTCGCTGGTAGAGAGGACAAAACATGATCGTATTTGTCCTGCTAGTGGGTGATCCTTCCAAGTTGAATTGTGATTCCACTTGGTGGAACCAAATAAATGGATCACCCGGCAGAAGAGGGGAGCTTTACGCTCAAGTGGGAGATGGCACCAGCGTCGTCAGGCATCTTCTCCTATGCTTGCTGACGTACAAGCAAGACGACAAAGTCCCAACGAGGAGTGGAGTTGAGACGAGCGCAGGCACAGAGCGCACGGGAGGGGGAGGGGCAGAGGGCACGAGCGACATTACAGTCTGGTCCTAGTCGCTCGTGTGAAGGGGGTGATGGGCAGAGGGCCGAGCGACGTTACAGTCTGGTCCTAGCGCTCGGGTGAAGGGGTGATGGGCACGAACGACATTACAGTCTAGTCCTAGTCGTTCGGGTGAAGGGGGTGTGATGGGCACGAACGACATTACAGTCTAGTCCTAGTCGCGGGTAGAAGGGGTAATCCATCCGGGTCATCAAATTGTGGTTACGTCGTCGTCGTCGTTGGCCTAGGCACAGCTACGGCTTGGACCGTAGCGCATCTATCCGGTATAGGTTAACCTGGATGATGTAGCCATAAGCACTGCCGCTAGTTAGTGCCAACCAGTGATTATCTCACTAGCCGTATTGAGTCCTTAGCGAAACTACGACAGTACCAAAAGGTGGAAAATATAACCTTTGGTTTTCTATTGTTTATTTGTAAAATGGACATGGCATTAGATTAAAATAAATATTTGAATATAAAATATTAACTGACAATTGTGATATATAATTAATTATGTTTACATACAATAAAATAATATAGTATACATAAAATTAGTATTAATGTGGTTCACAATTGAATTATAATGGGGTAACTAATTTAAAATGAATTTATACTATTCCGAAATTCAACGGTAAAATTAACATTTATCTTTAACTAAAATAAAGTATTCACTACACAAACATAAATGAATTAGCATTTCTCATTTTCAAATATTTGAATAAAGTATAGTTGTATAAGGTGAACCAGCATAATATGCGTATAACGTCAGGGGTGATGGTATGAAATTAATTTTATTTCAATATAGATTTCATTCAGGATTTAAAAAAAAAAATTCTGGAATTAGACTAATATGTCCGTGATCTTTCTTATTACTTATTTTCTCTTTAAATCATGAACTCACACTGATGAACCCAAGCTATCTTTCTTAAAAATTGCTGAACTTAAACCAGCCTCAATTTAATAATTTTCTAATACAGTAGAGTTAGTAGGTATGTATCCAAGGAAACTCCACAAATACAGTATATGTCAAAATTTATAATATATGATATATCCAATCACCCTTATCATTGAATATATATATATATTATTATATATAATCTATATATATATATATGGGATGAATTTCACAATTAAGCACATGAAATGAATGAATGCTGCAAACCCACAAGGAAAAGAAAAACGATTCCAAGGCCTTTCGTGTATTCAGAATTCCCTGACGAGGTGTAGCTCTGAATACACAAAGGCTTGGAATCGTTTTTCTTTTTCCTTGTGGGTTTGCAGCATATATATGTGTGTGTGTGTGTGTGTGTGTGTGTGTTATACAAACGTAAAAATCTTTTTTTAGAAATGAGCGTGCACAAACAATCTTTTATGGCTGCAATGTCGTTATCTCACACTTTTCACATTTGCTGAAACATTTTTTTCATAGTCATGTCTCACTGATCAAAAATTTAAAAAAGGGGAATTTTTCGGAAACAAAATAAATATGAAATGCATTACAATCCATTAATCATTTTGCATCTGCGACTCGCTCTAATCAATTTCCTTGCGTTTGGCTAAAATGTCCCAATTTTTCAAACTTTCAATAAATCTTTATTATTCTATTACTCGCCAACCTGAGAGAGAAAATTTATTATTATTATTATTATTATTGTCGTGATTACTTTTTTATTATTTAATTTCGTTTAATATATGTTATTTGCACTCATTTCTATTCCTTTCCTGAGGTAATCTCTAGGAGCGCTCCATTTTTCAATATTAAACTACACTCATAAAACATATACCATTTGAAAGCTCACATTTTTCTGAGTCTAAAAATGTAGTAATCCAAAAGTATCAATAGCAAATAAAAAGTACTAGGTTTAATTGTTTGGCGCGTGACGTCATTAACTACATTATAAGGTTGGCTAAGTTATAAATCTTCACTCTGTGTTGTAAGATGGAATGTGATGGATGTGATATCAGTGTAGTGAAATTCACTGATTTTTTTCTTAAAGCCAACCCGGACGTATCTCTACGTCTTCATAAATTTCTTCTGGAAGCTGCACGACTCTATAATCCAGGTCATTAGGTAAGTGTTAATATATACATATACCAAGTCGCAAATACTGATTCGGGGGATATATATGTGGGTTAGGTTAGGTTTGGTTTGGTTTGGTTTGGTTTGGTTGGTTAGGTTTTCTTATTTGCTATTGATACTTTTAAAATGCGAGTATTTGTGAGCTTGTGAGCTTTCAAATGGTATATGTTTTATGAGTGTATGTTTAATATTGAAAATGGAGCGCTCCTAGAGATTTACCCTTTCCTGCTGTACGGTAGTAAATTGGGTACCAGCGACACGGATTCCGCTGTCATTTTGAACGAAAGGAAAACTTATGAAAAGACCATTTTGCTTACCGGTTTATTTACTCATTAATTTTGAGACAAGTATAATGGGGAAGAGCGGCGGACTGAATGAACGTAGAGGGAAGACTCTCGATAGTAATTTTTAGAATTCGTTTAAAACTACATTTTTAATGACAAACGCAGGACATAATACCCTGACTAGAATCATACGGACACACTGAATTGTGTGCCTTATACCCAAAACTGAAAACCCAACCTTCAAATCCATCTCTGTGATTGGTCATTCTTTCGCTTGGCAACAGTGTTACAAAGATAATATTTGTTCCCTCCAAAATAATCACTACTAATTTTGTATTAAAATTCATACATTGCGCATAGAAGTCACTTAAAACTACATCGAAACAATTTAATTCTCAGTTTACTATTTCTGGTATATTAACTAACTTGGAAAACGGTGGAATTGCGGGGAAGACGGGCAAGTACATTCTTACAATTTATCGCGGAGTAGTCACTTAAAACTACTTTTAAACAGTTTAATTCCCCACAAAAAACTACATTCTGAACGAACCCATAGACAACTACTCGAAAACCAGTGAAGAGACTAAGATACTTTAATTCTACAGCCTATATCTGTTTCTATATTGCTATTTAGTGATTTATATTTCGAATAATTATATTTTACGGTTAATATAATTTTAAATAGTTATATTTTACACTTAATATATTTAATTTCACAATAAATTAGTTTACTACACACATTAAACTGTAGGTCCATTCTGTCATCCCTACACCTACAATATAGTACAGGGTGTCCGAGAATTATCTGTACAATTTTTGGCTGTTATTAAAAGTCAACCATGAAGTGTAGAAATTCCAGTGTTGTCCCATTTTACAGAGAATCTCATTAAGTTTTTTCTGATACCAAGTTTTGACAAGTTTTTAGAAATTCCAGTGTGTCCGAAAATTATCTGTACAATTTCATCTTTTAATAAAATTCTTGATAACACACGTAAAATTCTTAAACAAGATTATTTAGAATCTGTATTTTCAAAAGTTTCTTTTATTAAAGTAACGTTGTTACAAACATTCGATATGTGCACCATTAGTGATTCGCAAAACATCCAATCGATACTCCAAATGTTGCCATGTACGCTGCAGCATAGCCACATCAATTCGCTCAATAGCAGCTGTGATTCTTGCTTTTAAATCATCAATGTCTGTCACCCGCGTACATTTCTAAAAAACTTGTCAAGACGTGGTATCAGAAAAAACTTAATGAGGTTCTCTGTAAAATGGGACAAAATTGGAATTTCTACACTTCATGGTTGACTTTTAATAACAGCCAAAAATTATACAGATAATTCTCGGACACCCGGTAGTTTCGCGACAAAGATAAATCCTTGACCCAAGAAATTTCCGAAAGTTTCGACTTCATATTTCTATATCAAATTTTAGAGTGCTTTCTTATGAAAAAAAAAAAAAAGCACTTATAGAAAGCCATAAATCAAGTCCGGTAATCTGAGTTCATTCTTTGAAAAATAATTAAATAAATACGGACTCTATGGTTTTATTATCCAAATTATTTTCTGTGAATTTGGAGACTGATATTATCGTTCACTTAAATTTATTTTCATAGTAAAGAAATGGGTAAGTTTATTAATACAATTTAATTAATTCCCAAAAGCGAAACGTTTTTAGTTGCCAAAATCTATCCCGTATATAACTTTACGTTACCTAGTCAAGGTTTTGTACGTTAAATGTAGGGAATTGGTGGTAGCCAGGGCCGGATTAACCCAGAGGCTCATAAAACTGGCCCTTAGGCCAGGGGTGGCGAACCTTTTTACAGTGGCGTGCCAAAAAAACATGTAAACCATAAAAAAAAAATTCGCGTGCCCACCAAAGTTTATATATATTACACCAAATTATAAACATTAAGTGTATTATTTTATACTCATTATTGTAACTTTATTGCATTTTGTTTAGGCGTGCAAGGCAAATTTGATCGCGTGCCCAAATGGGCACACGTGCCATAAGTTCGCCACCACTGCCTTAAGCCCTCATATTCTTTAGGCCCTTATTTTCTTCTTCTATATATATATATATATTATATATCGAAACCTGACCATAGGCAGCAGTGTGTTAAAACCCGGGCAGAGTTCCAGTATAAATTTGTATTTTTATAATCCATTTGATCTTGTGCTAAAAATCGATATTTTTCCTTACAAATCTGTACGCCTCACTGGTAATCCTTTAAGGTTTTAATTTAATTTTTTATTTTTACTTCTCTGTTTATTGCATATATATGTATGTATGTATGTATGTATGTATATATATATATATATATATATATATTATATATATTATATGTGTGTGTGTGTGTGTGTGTGTATGTATGTTATTTATTTATTTATTTTTTTTTTTTTTCTCTTTCTGTAACCTATATATAGGCTGTAACCTTTTTATGTACTTCAGTGTTCCTGAGGATGTCATTAGACGAAAGCGCTTGAGCACCATTTTGTGTTTCCTTTCCTTCGTGGTTTTATTCATCATAAATATTTTTCACGTGTTACTTTCGTGAAATAATTTTCATATATATATATATATATATATACTTACTAGTGATGCACCGGAGGCAGATTTTGGCCGGAGGGCCGGAACCTCCGGTTTAGTGTTTTTTCGTCCTGCTGGAGGCCGGAGGTTCCGACCAATTGATTTATTTCAGTATTTAAATGTGTGTGTGTGTGTGGTCTCATATATTTAGGGTTTATATATTATAGTCCTGCTATTTTAAATTATTAAGTCTTTAATAACTTAAACTTTATAAAAGTCGACTTTCTATGCTTTGTGTGTTCTAATTTCTCTAAAATTCCCATTTGAACAGAATATCCTCAGGTTATGAAACTTATGATGTCTTGCTGAATGCTGAGTAAAGTAGCCTATATCAAATCAATTATTAATACAATCAGTCAATCACTGATCACTCATAAAATAATTATTATTAGACACTGAGAACTGAAATATTAATACAATCACTGATCACTCATAAAATAAATTATTATTAGTCATCTGAGAACTGAAATATTCGGATAGGTGGAGAAATGAGGTTTTATAGTTTTATAGAATTAAAACTAAAAGTTGTCAGAATTGAGTTTGGTGTACTTGGCACCTCCGGCCAGAGGCCGGAGTTTAGTGAGACCCCCGGCCGGAGCAGGAGGTTTTCTAAAATGGCCGGAACTCTTGCTCGGCCGGAGCCGGAGCTCCAGTGCATCACTAATATTTATTTTTGTTGAGTTTGAATGACGGTTCAGGATCGACCTGCGGTCGACCCCTCTACAGCATCTCGCCTCATTTGCGGGACTTGGTGAAGGAGGGAGTTGCTCTCTGATCTCCTCCTGCCCTCGTAGCCAGCCACGCATTGCTGGTCAGGGACTTTGCACAAGAATCTGTCCAGCTGGTTCTTGAAGTAATTCAGGTCGGTGTGCTGGAGATTCCTCACTTCTTTTGAAAGGACATTGAAAAGCTTTGGGCCCCGTATTCTGAGGGTATTTTCCATCCTCGTTTTCATGGCCCCTTGTCCCACCGCAGCTGGGACCGTGCAAAATCTGCCTCTTCTCTCATTCCAGTTTGTTTCTATTTTATTTCTGAGGTTAGGGACAGAGCCCTCAAGTATTTTCCATATGTATATTATTGTGTACCGCTCGCGCCTTCTTTCAAGGGAGTAGAGTTTCAGGGATTATAGTCGAGACCAGTAGTCTTCACCTTCCGTTTCCTCTATCTTAGACGTAAAAGTCCTTTGTATAGCTTTACTGCTCGCAATGTCTCTTTTTCTGTGTGGGCTTGTGAGTACTGAGCAATACTCAATTATTGGTAGGACTAGACTCTTCCATAATTTAAGCATGATGTTTGCTTTTCTGCTGCGGAAGCTCCTCCAGATGATTCCTATTATTTTTCTAGCCGTTGTGATTTTGATTTTATAGTGCTCTCTGAATTCTGTATCCGACGACATTATTACTCTAAGATCCCTGACTTGTGGATTTGGTGTTATCTCTTTGGCTTGCGGAGTTTTGTACCCTTTTTTCTGTGCTGTGCTGTGCTGCTCAGCTCAGCTGTAGAAATATATAACCCTTACAGTACATTATACATGTCAGTACCTACGCCTTTAAAAATGTGCATACGATGATACGACTTATACAAGCGTAAATGATTGTGTTTGACAGCTGTGACTGTAGGCACAATCACGGACAGCGTGACCAGGTTGCAAAGATCCGAAATTGCTAGATGTTCGATCAAAATTTACTAGATTTGGAGAAAAATTGCTGGATTCATGAATCAATTTTGCCAGAAAATTGCCAGATATTTATTGATTCCTAAAAAGTACAGCAACACAAATGGACAGAATCGATCACTAGATTTACATTTTACGAGTTATTGTACATATCGTTATTGAATTTTCTATATATTTCAGGCGTGAACTCTAAAGAGGCGCAATCCTGATGACCGGTTTTCAAACCTTCCTGCTCGGAAATCAGCTTGAGAATGGATCTGGTGTCGAATCGATTTTCTTAGTTGTTTTTAGGCGCTGAATCTGTGAGAAAATCCGTTCACAATCAGCATTAGATACTGGACTGACTAGGATAGCTTGGATGCAATAACTCGGAGCGAAATACTTCGGTTTGTCCATCACGCTCTTCCAGAATTCAAAGAAATCCGTGCCCTTATGGAGATCTTCGTCGTAAGGTAAGGCCCTCCACTGATTGTCTACTTCTTGATCACGTTCGTCCAGGATTCCCGGGAAATGACTCATTATCTCCGATATGAAGGAGATGACATTCCCCGACATTACATCATCAACAGCGAGTTTACTGGCAGCGGAGAGCACATCAAAATGACGAGTATCAAACCGGATTTATAAAAATACCTACCTCAAAGAAAATGATTAGATAAAACTGAAATGTAGGTTGAAGGGGACTCAAATCACAACTTACAATCAACTTGCGCATGGGCACTCACACCTTCAACAAGGGTGATGCGAGCTGCTGGCGCCAAGGAGGCCAGCAAACCTACTAATATATGTGTGTGTGTGTGTGTGTGTGTATACACGTCTTTTTATGACATTCAATTTATTTATGTTTGATGAATTTATCTTTGATTTGGATAAATTTGTTAGTTTTGGATAAATAAATAAATTTGTTTGATGAATTTTTGAATTCTTATGCAATATATACTACATTAGTATATACTTAGTTAGGCCCTTCCTTCCTATTAGCCTTGGGCTTCTCATAGCTTAATCCGGGCTTGGTGGCAGCACAGATTCATTAATAATTAAAACCCACTCATAACTAATTTAATTATCAACCAACCATTGCTAAGAACATTTTTACAGGATTTAGTTTCCTACCTGGTTATTGTTCTGTAATCTGTGGGTGCAGTTAGCAAAAATACATGATAACTCTGAAAAGAAGTACGAAGTTAAAAATGAATTATCATTCAGCATCAGTTTCTATCTGTGGAGTACTACAGTTAATTTGCAATTTGAAAGAGATTAAAAGAAAAACAAAAGGCAACATTTTATAAAGTATTTTAATCAAAGTTTCTTATTTACGTTTAACTATATTTTCAGCGCATATTTTCTTCCTTACACGCGACTTTGTTGTTGGAACTACGCAACGGCCTGATGCATAAATAAATCTACATATATGATAACTGACAAGTTATTTCAAAAGCATTAGGGAATGCGCATGTTACAGAGATCCAATTTAACTAGCGCTTTCTTCCGACTGCATTTGCCAATTTTCTCTATTTACTGCTGGTTTACTCCCGTCTGATCGAATTCTTTCGAGAACCGACAAACTGAGCGATCGAATACCTTTTTCTCATTTGAAAAAAAAAAAGCGCGTTAGGTTATGTTGGTGCGAAAATGAGTATTCGTGACAAATCACATACTCAGAACACTTTAGTGATGAGGATCTTTTTGTCATATGAAGGCGGTTTTTAAATCAAACACTCACGCTGTCTACTGACTACAGTATCGGCCCAAAAGCAAACGTGTTTGTATTGGAATCAACAGTATCAGTGACTGAATCTTGTTATTCATTTACAGTGTAATGATGGTGTTGTTTAACCTCCTTCGCAACATCTAAGCTCATATGACGGAGGAGACCCGTAGTTCTACCTGGGATCCGAACCACGGGTTGCTACATAATCTGGACGTGGAAGACGGTCTCCCAGCCAACTATTCTCCAGACCCAACGTCGCTTAACTTCGCTGATCGACGGGAAGCGACGTAGCCAGAGGCGGGTTAAGACACCTCGTGGCCCCGGGGCAATGAAGAATATGGGGCCCTTTTCTATAGCTTTTTATTAACAATACATGTACATGTACAGTACATAGTACATTTACACGAATTATATGTACGGTGCTCAGGCTAATTGAGAAACAAACTTAAAAGAACCTTAACACAGTGTATTTTGCCAAAACCAAACAATATTAAACAAACTTTACTTTAGGGCCTATAAAACGTAAAATAAAACAGGGAATTTGTCAGTTTGATATCATTATAAACATCGGCCCCTAAAACAGCTGCCCCCCCCCCTGGCCCCCTCCTTAATACGCCACTGGACATAGCCCTTGTTCATTTACAAATCGTGTAAAGTCATTTCGTTTAAAGTAATGTCTTACATGGCAGTCAAACCACATTTCCTTCGATCGCGGCTGATGACAGCCTAAGCGACTATTATTGGTTCATTGATCCATTTATCGTCCAACTCAGGGCTTTAATACGGACGGTGACGTCCTCAACCGGGAAAAATAAGTCCCCTTCAAAAGGAGAACTGTGTCGGTCCAAATACATTACACGCATTAGACTCGTTTATTGCACACCCTTCTCACCTCTCAGAATAGCCTGGGACAGTTCTTGGTTGTTTTTAGAAAGGAGGTAGGTCCTTACAAAAACTATTAACAATCGCTTTAACGCGTAACTTAAGCTAACCAACCTAAACCAAACCTACCCTCACTAGATGCATGCACACAATATGAAAGCTATATTCGAAAGTTTGGAAGGTTGATCCTCATAAAAACTATTTTCTTCCTAAAATTCAGTAACTCGGCCATTATAAACTGTATTTACTCCAAATACTCGTAATTCCGTGAAGATAAACGCTAGAGAAGCCTTTAATTACTCATACACAATAAAGCTATTAAGACAAGTTTTTATCGATAACATTTATGAACGAGACTGTGACTAAGCCATATTCGACTCTATTTTGTTATTTCATGAAAGCAAGATTCGTTTACCATAACCACGAATGTAAAAATGTTCATGAAATTTTAAATTTATTTTTTTCACTAATTGTTAATTACTTTATGAACGCGTTCAGTGTTCATTCTGTGGAATAAAATTGCTTCTCTTTTGTTTGTTCGAAGTGATTAAAGACACGCTCAGAAATAAGAAAGGCCGCTCGAGCGTACGCGTGCACACACACACACGCATGTATGCAATCCGCATAAGCTTATGCGAGGTACTGATACTTTTTAAATGAACTGTATATATGAAAAAAACTAATTAATTTAACTTAACCTTAGTGCCATCGAACCCAGACGGGAGTAATAAGTGTTTCGGGTGCAACTGAAGGCTCTTAGGGTGTTTTCTCCTAAGTCATTAAATAGTGAGGTACTCGCTAATTCAACCTAACTTAGCTAACTCAATCTATCGTAACCTAACCTAATCAGGACCAATATATTTTTTCCGACAATAAAAATGCTTCGAGATTTCTTTTTGTAATTTTTGTTTTGAGGTACCAAAACTATTACCTCACAAAAAAATTACATCACTACATCTCTGAATTATCACACACTCTGGACAGTTGCCTACACAACACACACACACACACACACACACATATATATATATATATATAGGCGCCTCGGTGGTGTAGTGGTTAGCGTCGCTGACTACGAATCCGTCGGCCCCAGGATCGAGATCTGGTGACGGCAGGCGGCGCGCAGCAAAACCCAATTGTTCATCCTTCCACCAATAAAGGGATCAATAAAAGAAAGCGACCCCCAAACGGGTCGGGGTGGCTTTCTTTCAATGACACAATTCGGAGGTGGCATTGTTTACTAGAAACGTTTGGGGGGTGGCTTTCTTTTATTGATCCCAATAAAGAAATTGGTTGGTAGATAAATGGGTACCCTGGTAGCCTAGTGGTTAAGACGCTGGGATGCTGGTGGGGCTTGCATGCCGATATAAAAATATTGCGAATGTAAATTTGTTTAAAACCAAGTTGAAATCCCGATTAATAATGGGATACTAACAAAAATCTTGGATTAATGTCCACTAATAATGTTTAATATTGTCCATTAATATTGCTTTAATATTGAAATACAGGTTTTAACTATTAATAATACTTATTTATTTATTTATTATTATTAATTTATAACAGCTGCTGCTTATTTTTAATAAGAGCCCAGTAAAGCCTAAAGCTTAAGGGCCAAAAAAAAAAATAAAAAAAAATAAATAGTCGAGCTTCACAATTTTATGTCATTGTAAAAATTGTAAATTGTAAAAAGACTATTGTATTTATTTTATTAATAAAGGTTATTCAATTCAAAATTCCACGTTAAACTGTAGGTCTAAGGTGGAGTGACAAGCTCGAGCTTCGTCAGAATGAACAATTCGGGCGGGAGCCAAACCAAGGTTATATAAGGGTGTGAATGAATATAAAACTCTGTGAACTTTATTAAATAAAAATTCTGAAACTAAAACGTAAAAAAGGAAGAAAATTTTAAGTAAAATAATGGTATCATTTTGTAATTATAAAAGCGCTCGTATATAATCGTTCACCGCCGATTCGTACCGACCTTACACAAAAGTAACCAGAGCAACCGAAGCAATCGATATTTTACCTAAAACAACAGTGCAAAGGTAAAGAACTTCGAAATAGAATGCAAATTGACAGCAATAATATAAGTGTTTACCTCGCTCTCTCCTCCCCTGAAGGGTTCATAAATTCAAAAGAGAAATCGGAGGATTCAAAACATTTTGGGGGTGCTTGAAGTATTGGAAAAGCTGTTTACCCAAAATGACCGACGATATATCGACAACAACATTGTAGGTTAGGTTAGGTTAGATTAGGTTAGTGTGATTAGTTTTAGTTAATAGTGCTGATCAAATTGAATTCTCGATTATGTGGGTATATAGCATAGGAGTGTACACAGGCCCGTATATACATTTCATCAAAAGGACGGTCTAGCAACACTTATTACCTAACTCTAATCTAACCCAACCCGCAAGACATTTATTAATAGAATATCTGATTGTCGACTGCATGAAAGACCCCCCCCCCCCCCCCCACTTCGGGGTTTTTTCTCCTCTTCAATTTGATGAACATCTTCTGCACAAAAAGTTCTAAAAAAGTTGGAAAAATAAAGTTTTTAACTAAAATCTCATTTGACTCAGCAGCACCTTGAAAGCGACGCGTGGGCGGAGGGAATGAGAAGGAAGGAAAATTGCTATGGGAGATGGGGGGTAGGAGAAATGTCCTTGAACGTTCACCTTTTACAAACGCGCATAAATTACAGGATTTTTAACCAACCAACCAACCATTTCTTCCCAACGAGATGTCTAAAAAGAAATAGGCTCACGATATTTTTAAGCAAGCTCAAGTTATATATATTTTTTTAATTGGGGTTGTTCAACCTCCTTCGCAACATTTAAGGTCATATGACGGAGGGGACCTACAGTTTTACCTGGGATACCACGGGTCGCTACATCATCTGGGCGCGGAGGACGGTCTCCCATCCAACTACTATCCAGACCCAATATAGCTTAACTTCGCTGATCTCCGGGAAGCGGTGTTACGACATTGGCCACGACGTAGCCCATCAAGTTATATATATATATATATATATATATGTATGTGTGTGTGTGAAGATACCAAACAAATGTTTGAAAAGTAACAAAAGTCATTGATTAAAAGTTAGTTTTATAAGGATGCACTCACCACATTATATATATATATATATATATATATATATATATATATACACACACATTACTGCACATTTGATATAATATGAACTGAAAAACTAAAATAACAAAATACAAAACGATAAAATAAACTATAAGAATAAGTAAAATTCTAAAAATAAATATACAGAGTAGCCCAAACAGATCGACAAATTAAACATTGGCGTGGAGTCATTTTTACCATTTTCTTTCGTTTGATCCACACTGTATTTTGTACCCAACTAATATATATATATATATATATATATATTAGTCCTTTAGAAACTATATTAGACTAATTTCTTTCCTTTTTCCAGTTCTGTTCCGTTCTTTGAATGTTGGCAAGGGGTTTTTTTTTTTTCAATGTTGAACTAAAAATCCAAAATTTTGGCAGTGGCCCAAATTTAAAAGAAGAAAAAAAAATTAAAGCCATAATTCAAGGTCAGCACAAAATTTGAGTTCTAAAAATTGCAGAATTATATATCTATATATATATATATATATATATATATATATATATATATAACATTAAAATTGTGAAAGTAGTGATTTCATGAAATTCTTGAAATTTTTAGTAAATTCGCATAATTTATACAATGAATGAAATTGCAAAAAGTGGATAACAACCTGACCTGACTTGACCTGACCTTACCTAGTTAGTTAGAATAAACGTCAAACAGCTGAGGTGGTGTGTTCAAATCCTGGTTGGGCCAAATTTTGCCTTACGCAAAATCGTCCGTGTTCATGCATATATTCCATCTATGGACACCAGCGGTGCACCGTGTAATTTGGATGAAATGATGGTCATTACCCAAGTGCTGGAAGGTTAACACGTAAAATGTCTCTGGAATCCAAAGCGTTGAGAGTTTTTCTAGCACCCTTACCTTCTATTCAAGAGTAATGGGTTCGAATCCTGGTGTAATGGTTATGTTTTTATGTTAATAATTTACTGTTTACGGATATTTTCTATACGAAACAACGCCTTTCTCCTACTCTAAACAGAACCAGCTTCCTATATACCCTTACTTTACTATGCACACCTTCCAAAGTAACAGAAAGACTAATCTTACAAATCACCAACCCACACATACCACTATCGCCTACTCACATGGATTCAGACCCACCACTCAACCACGACATTACTCACTAACCTCACGCAGTACATCATGGATGGCGTCAACTCCAGGCGACCAGCTCACGTAAACTATTAGCAGCAATAGACATTAGTAAAGCATTTGATGCTATCCCACGCTTCCCGCTCATAACAAAATACTCAACACAAACATGCACAATAACACTAAAAGATGGCTGAGCAACTATCTTTCAGGAAGATACTCACATGTCACATTTAATGGCAAGTCATCCAAAAACAAGCTTTTTCCGAACGGGGTCCCTCAAGGCTCTGTTCTCTCACCAACACTGTTCAACTTATACATGCATGACATTCCACACCCATAGATAACAAGCTTACTTATCATCATATGCAGATGACATCACTCTAACATCCACCCACAACAACATCGACACCGCTACAAATAACCTACAAACATACATAAACAGTATACAAGACTGGCTCACACACAATAGACTCAAAGTAGCGCCCACAAAATCAACCATCACCTTGCTTACAAGCAATACAAAACACCAGATAACTCCACAGCTTACACTAAACAACACCAACATTCCACACACTCACATGACCAAAATACTTGGGGTCACATACAACACATCATTATCTTTTGCAAACCACATTCAGGACATTAAAAACAAATATACGTCAAGACTTAACACGCATAGGGTACTAACAGGCACAAACTTTGGACACCAGCAGGAAACGACATCACTCATATACAAACAATATATTCGCTCAGTTATGGACTATGCTAGCCCATGCTGGGCACCCATTATCTCAAACACACACATAAACACCTTACAGACAATACAAAACAACGCACTTCGTATCATTACAGGATGTACTCAAACAACACCAATAGAACACCTGCACACAGAAACAAAAACTCTGAAAGTTAGGGAACATTTAGACATGAGGGAACACAATTCATGGCAGCAGCGACAACTAACCCATGTACAATCATGCACCAACACCTCGCACCATTAAGGTAACACCAGAGAGACATTATAACCAAATACTCCATTCCATACCACGCCCCACAGACATCACACAGTACAGAAAACACATACACACACACCTAACCCACAAAGCACTGACACGACTCGGTCCAAATGCGGTCCTAGGTGCGAAGCCGCCACCCATTAACAGTTCAGAGATCAGCCTGAACAGATCGGATCGAGTTAACTTAGCACGATTCCGATGTGGACATCACCCCAACTTACGGACATATAAACACAGACTAGACAACTCCACAGACGACACCTGCCACCTGTGCCAGGACACACCACAAACAACTGAACACATTATGACAGACTGTACCGCTCTAGCACAATATAGAACACAACACAACATCACTAGTGCGCTGAACCTCTGGTCCGCTCAGGAGAGGGCGATCAGTTACCTGCGTGCCGCCGGCTTGCTCGATCAGTGTGGGCTGATCGGCTAACCAACAACAACAACAACTCTAAACAGTATGGCCGAGAGACAAATGAGACTGCTTTTGTTATCCGACCCTAATGGCATCTGGGGAGGGTCGGATACCTGGATGGACTGTTTTTAAAAAAGTGTTACTACTTATCCAACAACTTCATTCTTGTTCATTCTTTATTCTGTTAGAATTACAATTATATACTGCTGTTATACTGTATGTTGTTTTTTATTTCATTCTGGTTAGAATTACAGACTTCTGTTATTGTCCCCTGGTGACCGACTCGTGAACTACGAAGGTCGGAGAGCCGAAAATGAACCGATCTTGACTTATATTGTGAAAGTTGGATAACTGGACAAGTCGGTTATCTGCAGGTCGGAAAACAGGTTGTTTACTGTATTAATTTACAGTTTTTAATTTACTGGTGGGGCTTTTGATTAATTGTTAATTTAATTACGAGAGAGAGAGAGAGAGAGAGAGAGAGAGAGGAGAGAGAGAGAGAGAAGAGATTAGTATTACGTTATCCAGCCCTTACACTTTCCCTAATTTTGCACTAGAATTTTATAACGTCTAACACCTATAACAAAAAGAGGGAATCTCTCTTTTGTATGAAAATGCCCAGCTAAAAGGCACTCAGCACACACTCCTTCGTTCTGCTATTAAATGGAGATCTAAAGCTTTTACATGATTGGTTACCTTTTAAAAACTCCAATTCCTCTCTCTCTCTCTCTCTCTCTCTCTCTCTCTCTCTCTCTCTCTCTCTCTCTCTCGTCAGAGTTTTATTTTGAAGGAAATAGTTATATAATGATCACTTTAAAACATTTTAATTAACGATCAAATAATTAACAAATCATATTACAAATAATATTAAATTATGTTTATTGCGCTGGTGGGAGCAAATTTTACATTATATATATATATATATATGTGTGTGTGTGTGTGTGTGTGTTTTATCGATCACGTGACGCAAGTATAAGCTTCCCCTGATATAGAGAAAGAGGAATGCTATATTGAAGAGTGTGCAATCATAAATATTCGGCACGAGCAGCTTCTCCTGCTTTAATGGTGTACTTTATCTGGCTCAATTACCCCATCAAATGAGTAATAAACGCTAAATTTTATCTCTTTACCCCTTTTTTATGAAGAAGTTGTGACGTTATCAAAAACGTTAAAAGTTTCGATGAATCAACGGCTTAACTTACGTTTGAAAGGTGACAAAACGATTTCCCAGCATTATGAAACACAGTCAAACGGCCATTGAAGACTCATATTTTCTCTTATTTTTCGTAATTATAATAAGATTTAACGTACAAAATATATACAACAAATAGCTTTAGTCCTTTCTCATATTAGAGGAAAGCGAGACGCATCGAATTTTTATTTTAAAATTATTATTTTATTATTATAAATAATAAGTGTCCACCTTAAAGATAAGACAAAGATCACCCTATTTCCTTTCTCAATATATATAAAACTTGGAAAAAAGCCAGAGGATATTTTTTTTTCCGAAATCGAATTTTGGATGATCCTTACGCTTTTGAAGGGTATACGAGTAAAAAAAAATATATATATATATACCCCTTGAAAGGTAATTATTTCCGGGTGCATTCTGTTCTTGGTTTTGTTCCAGGAAGTTAAGTGGAGTATATAATTATTTTCAAGCGGTCTAATCAGTTACAATTTAAAGACATTTTTTTTTTTTTTCAAATTAAAATCAATAATTTTGCCAACCACGATAAATCGAAGTGACACCATTTTTAATTACCTCAAATTTAGCGATACCTCCCTCCGTACACACACAGCATCTTCTTTCAATTAAGCTAAATTACAATTATGAAGTTACTAAATAAATAAAACCAAAATATTAAAAAAAAAAAAAAAGTTTTGAAAAGAAAAATACCTCCGCAAATTTGTTTCGGAACTTTTAAACAGTTTACCCCCCCCCCCCCCAGGGCCCCCACATTAAAAAAAAAATAAATAAATAAAGTTCGTTTTTACAGTCTACAAATTAATTGGATATCATATTTCTTTTAAAATTTTTAAGTTAAAAATTTAAAATTATTAAACAAAAGCTTTCATGTATTGATTTTAAGTTAATTTGGGTTTAAACCATGTTTAATTGTTAAAGTTCAAACACACATACTAACACACGCGCAAGTTTGGCTATCCTACAAAACCGCGACATTTTCAGGCATTTTCACATATTCAGTTCTGTATCGCGAGATTTACCCACTAAAAACCTAATAAATTTAACCAAACCTTGTTTAATCTAGCGTAACCTAACCTGGCCTAACCTTAATTATATCCCCTTTTTTCATTATAAAAGATAGCATTTATAAACAAGTCACCGCGACACTGCTAATGTCGTGATACGCGCGTTCGTGTCGCGATGGGCGCTGTGTGTATCTTCAAAATTGTCGCGATTCCGTAGGAAGATAAGAACACACACACTATATATATATATATATATATATATATATGCACACACACACACACACACACACACACAATAATCAGCAATAATTAGGCCTCAATACGAATTATCCAATTATGTGGAACGCAAATGTAAATTTGAATGAGGAAGCGCCTTGGTAACACTGGTCTACAGCCAAATGCTTCGGAAATAAAAGCAGTCAATCTTTACTTTTGGGTCACTGAGTACGAAAATGATGCCTAAAATTGCAATTGGCTCTATTTATAAAGATATCAGGCAACCCTGCACCCTACTAACTGGACTGCATCTGTCGCGTAATATGTAGACGCCTGTGACACATCGACGCATTGACTCTACTGCGCATGCGCGGTTATATTTTTTTATTTTAATAAATTAATGTAAATATACATATATATACAATAAAATGTAATTTTAAATTTATCTATTACATTATGTATTTGTAAATTATTTATTAAAAAATAGATTGGATCATTTTAACATATTGCTTCCCATAATGTTTTGATATTAATATTAATGGAATACTAACCTAACTTAACCTTACCTAATTTAAAATTATTAAAATGCAATGTAATTACATTAATTTATTAAAATAAAAAAAAAATATAACTACGCGCATGCGCAAGGCGTCGATGTGTCACAGGCCTACACATTACGCCACAGCATCAGTTCATTCGCGGAAGTCATACAGTGCACCCTTGTCAAACTCTTTTTAGTGTTTGCTTTTGAAACTGAATTTCTTTCAGCCTAATTTGAACAAAGATGCCTCGTAATTGCGTGAACAGTGTAGATAACTTCTGTTATGTTTGTGGAGAATTGACTTTTGCATCACAAAAGCGTGCTATAACCGCCGTGATTAGGAAAGCCTATCACCTTTATTTTGGCTGTAAATTGGAGATCAGGACAAGAGCTGGCCCCACACATATGCTGCAATACTTGTGCAACAAACCTTCGCCAGTGGTTGAATCGGAAAAGGAAATCTATGCCTTTTGCAGTGCCAATGGTGTGGAGGGAACCAACAGATCATGTCAGCAATTGTTACTTCTGCTTGGTGCCTCCAGTCAAAAGAGGTATTTGCAAGAAAGAAAAAGTGGATTTTACAATATCCGAATACCCTCTGCTATACGCCCGGTACCTCACGGCGAAGGACTACCCGTTCCTGAGCCACCACACTCATTCTCCCTGGAGTCAGAGGACGAGGAGAATGAAGGAACCTGTGAAACTTGTGAGCCTTCAACTTCACAAGACCCTGAATTTGTTTATAACTTGACATCTAAACGCACATGATAACTCAGAATGAATTAAACGACCTTATCAGAGATTTAGAACTGCAAAGAGTAAGGCAGAGCTGTTGGGCTCCAGATTGCAGCAGTGGAATCTCCTCGCTGAAAATGTTAGTGTGTGTAAGTTTCGTGACCGTCAAAAAGATTTTTCCCATTCTTCACCATGGAAGGTGACCTTGTAGCTTGCAACGACATCGATGGTCTGATGGCAGCTCTCACCATTATTCACAATCTGATGAGTGGAGACTGTTCATTGATTCATCGAAGTTGAGTCTAAAAGCTGTTTTGTTGCATGTCGGCAACGTATTGCCATCAATTCCAGTTGGTCATGCAGTCCACATGAAGGAAACATATGACAAGATGATGCGGCAACTTGATAACTGCATAAACTATGACAAACATCAGTGGCAGGTTTGTGGTGACTGACAAGTTGAAGACGACTGCAGTCGATATAGAAAATTTTCTTAAACTTTAAAAGATGAACTATGGTTATAAGAGATTGGCCAATCAAATTAAACATATCTTCGTAACACGATACAGTTTGCCGGCAGGCTAACTCTGGCGAGGCTCTAACAATACGATTTTGCCGGCAAGCTCACTCTGGCGAGGCTCTAACAATGATAATGTAGCATATGTATTAGAATAATATATCACGGTGAACAAATTTGTTCGTACATAAATATGTGCGCAAAGAACGTACATAGGTATTGCGTAATCGATAATGATGCACAAAAGCACTTTACTTAACGATTTTCTTGACGGAAATGACAAATAAAAAAAAATATATATTTCCGGAGATAAAAGGCATATTACTGTTACTATAAATAGACCGGATGATGACTCATAGTAAAGGATATATTAAATGCTCAGGACCGGATGGGGATTTAAACATAAATAGTATGTATATATATGACTAGGATATTTCAGTTAATTCGACGCCATTTTGTTGCTGCGGAGCGAGCGACAGGTAATACTAATCTGTCGCTCGCACAAAACTCAGTTTAGGGGCCACCTAATATGAAGTTGCGTGGACACCTAGAAAATGACAGACACACAGGATTACGGAGACGGGGGTATGGGGGTTGGGGGTTAAAGGGGCAACATGAAAATATAAATAAAATAAATAAATATAAATTAAATAAATTAATAGAAATAAATAAAATAATGAATAATTGAAAAGTAAATAATAAATAATAAATACATAAAGAAAATCGATGTAAGACAATCCTGATTTCGCTTAGCTGTTCATTGATTCATCGAAGTTGAGTCTAAAAGCTGTTTTGTTGCATGTTGGCAACGTATTGCCATCAATTCCAGTTGGTCATGCAGTCCACATGAAGGAAACATATGACAAGATGAATTTGCAACTTTAGAACTGCATAAACTATGACAAACATCAGTGGCAGGTTTATGGTGACTTGAAAGTTGTAGTATCGTGCTTGGACTGCGGCCGGTCTACACAAAGTATAGGACTTTCTTCTATGTCAATGGGATAGTCGGGCTAAACCTTGAACATCAACGTAACTGATACAGTTTTGCCGGCATTTTACCTAACTCTGCGAGGCTCAGGCTAACTCTGGCGAGGCTCTAACTCTGCGAGGCTGCCGAGAGATTAATGATATGGATGTACTAAGTTCACGTCTGGCAACGTTCCTCTTCTTTTACTGGTCTAATGTATATTAATATTATCTATTTTGATGTCGAATTCGACTACACACAAGTATTGCTGTTTTCTGTGTGAATGGGATAGTCGGGCTACGACTTGAACGACCACGTAACATGATACTGTTTTGCCGACATTTGCTCTAACTCTGGCGAGGCTCTAACTCTGCGAGACAGCCATCGAATGATAAGCCCGGCATAATGAATATTTGTCATTATAAGTTTGATTAGACTAGACTGACGTACGTTATTCATTTAGGTGACGAATGAGGTGTAATCTTAAACTCCTCGACGTCAGAGCTATTTTTAGATCTCAATATAAATGAGGTGTAAGGCTAGCTAGGCTTTAAGTTAAACCGCGTGGGTATGCATGAGTCATCCACACATTATGACGTCATTACACGAGGAGATAAAAGATGAGTGGGAGTAAAAAAAAATGGCGAGTGACGTGGGGCGAAAAAATCGTGCTGTGCATGCACTCACGAAACGCTGGTAATACTGAACAGCGTTTCGACACAGAAGTTAAAAATAGAATGACTCATTTAAGATGGGAAAAATGAAATTTTTAATTTCTTTTCTTTTATTGTTTTATACCATACAACTTTACGTAAAATACAAGTCTATTTACATAATTAAATGTATATTCACTTTGTTGAGATCCCTCTGGTGTATATTTACCGACATATATTCGACCTAATGACCTTGTTAAATCATTAGTAGATATCTTAATCAAACTTTGTGGGAATTGAGCAGTAACTTGTTGACCTAATTGACACACTTGATTAAATCTACGATACATTCGAAATCCTTTAAAAGGGGAGAACCATCTAGTTCTTGGATGCATCATTACCTGCTCTGCACTATGTGAGATGTCAAGATTAGGTTCAAACAAAACAGCATGAGGGACAATTAAATAAGAAACAGGTGATATCCCTACATTAGGATCTCTTTCTACAACCTCTCTAGCATCTTTCCTACAACCTAATGAATCTTCAAAATTTATAACATAACCAGACATATTCATTTGTGGTATACATTGAAAAGATACACCGGTAACCTGATAGTAATTAAAATTTAATATACTGTAGTAGCTTTAGCTTCAGTACTTAATAGATCTAATGACAATGTGTATATATACCATCAGTATTTACACCCAAAGTATTTTTATCTAAATAAACAAACTTCATTGATGCTGTAAACATATTCTTCTTAATACGCCTTCTCACAATCTTACGACGACTATGACGACGATATTTCCTTCGACGAATATGATGACGTAAACGACCAACACGATACATGATGAACAACAGATAATACACGTCTATCACAACAAGCGAAATGAATAAACTGAAGTGAAAAAGAAATTAGGGTCTAATTATAGATTCCTGATTACGTCATGTTATGTATAGAATGCTGATTTCGCTTAGCTGTTCATTGATTCATCGAAGTTGAGTCTAAAAGCTGTTTTGCTGCATGTCGTATTGCCATCAATTTCAGTTGGTCAGCAGTCCACATGAAGGAAACATATGACAACATGAAGCAGCAACTTTTGAACTGCATAAACTATGACAAACATCAGTGGCACGTTTGTGGTGACTTGAAAGTTGTGTTGCTATCGTGCTTGGACTGCAGCCGGGCTACACTAAGTATTGCTATTTTCTGTGTGAATGGGATAGTCGGGCTAGGACTTATAATTCCATCAAGAAGGATTGGTCGAGAATATTAAATATATATCTTCGTACATGATACTGTTTTGCCGGCATTTTCTCTAACTCTGCGAGGCTAAGGTCTAACTCTGGCGAGACTGCCATGAGATTTTTTGCCCGGCATAATGAATATTATATCCTTATAAGTTTGATTAGACTAGACTGACGTACGTAACTCGCTTTAAGTAAATTTAGCCCTTTGCGGTTATACTACCGATGACGTATAAGGTATAAAAAATTGTAAAAAAATCGCTAAAAATATTAACAGTGACGTATGCGGTGATATTTTAAACTCCGAGACGTCAGAGTCTTTTTTATTTCTTACCGGAAATGAGTAGTAAGGCTAGCAAAGCTTAAGGTAGAGTGAATAAACCGCGTGGGATATGAATCTATATTTAGAATGGAGAGAGTGACGTCATACATAAGCATATTCGTTTTGTTGAGAACCTTCAGGTGTATTTACCATATATATTCTACCTAACGACCTAGTTAAATCATTTGTAGAAATCTTAATTAAACTACGCGGGAATTGAGCAGTAACTTTTGTCCTAGTTGACAAACTTAGTTAAGTCTACGATACATTCGAAACCCCCTAAAAGGGGAAAACCATCTAGTTCTAGGATGCATCATTACTTGCTCTGTACTATGTGAAGTGTCAAGATTAGGCTCAAACAAAACTGCATGTGGAACAACTAAATATGGTACTGGTGATATACCAACATTAGGATCAGGAGGTTTAACAATCCTATTATCATTCTTATAACCAACAGAATCTTCAAATTAATTACATAACCAGACATATTCATCTCAGGAATACATTGAATCGATACACCAGTAACTTGATAATAATTAAAATTTAAAATAGTGTGCTTTCGCTTGTGTGGTTAAAAGATCCAAAGACAAAGTATAAATTCCATCTACATTAACACCCAGAGTATTTTTATCAACATAAACAAATTTTTTGATGCACTAAACATCTTCTTGTAACGCCTTCTCAACTTGCGGCAATGGAACGAACGGCCATATTTCCGACGGCGAAAATGAGTACGCAGACGACCACCTCGATACATTATCTAATAACTCAAACTACCCAGCAATGAGCAGAGAATGCACTTGTATGCGGTTCGAAAGTGAAGAACACAATGAAATGTACGAAAATAAAAATTCTTTTTATACCTTAATACTTACCTAAGTTGGTGAAACCATTCTTACACAATTCAAATATAATCAAGTTGACAATCTTGATTTCGCTTAGCTGTTCATTGATTCATCGAAGTTGAGTCTAAAGGCTGTTTTGTTGCATGTTAGCAACGTATTGCCATCAATTCCAGTTGGTCATGCATTCCACATGAAGGAAACATATGACAACATGAAGCAGCAACTTTTGAACTGCATAAACTATGACAAACATCAGTGGCAGGTTTGTGGTGACTTGAAAGTTGTTGCTATCGTGCTTGGACTGCAGCCGGGCTACACTAAGTATTGCTGTTTTCTGTGTGAATGGGATAGTCAGGCTAGGACTTTTCATTCCATCAAGAAGGATTGGCCACGCACATTAACTTATAATATCTTCGTAACATGATACTGCTTTGCCGGCATTTTCTCTAACTCTGCGAGGCTAAAAGGCTAACTCTGGCGAGGCTGCCATGAGATTAATGATTTGCCGGCATTATCAATATTATCTCTTTGTATGGTCGAATTCGACAGGACTGACGTACGTAACTCAATTTATGGACTGATGGACGTAACTTGGACTGATGGACGTAACTCATATAATATATTTATCTCAATTGTGTTCTTGACGGAAATGAGTCATAAGCCTAGCTAGGCTTAAGGATTTCTATGTCTGGATAACATCCGGTTGAAGTACAATGTATTAATCCCATTGACGAGTGCATTTTGAGTGCGATTGCCCCCTTGCGCTGGCAGTGGGTAATACTATAGCCACTGCCAGCAATGCAAAGAGCGTGAAATAGAAGCAGGGAATGAAATACCGTAGAATTAAGCGAGAACTAATAAAGATAGCAAATGCCCATCTTCGATGGGTATATAATAAAATAATAAAAATTAAATAAAATAAAAAAATCAATATAAAATTTAAATAAATAAATGACATATATAAATTAAAAATCACTTCACTAAAAAAAAAACACTGAACTAACTATGATGAGGAGATCCAATTGACCAACTGTTGAAGACAATCCTGATTTCGCTTAGCTGTTCATTGATTCATCGAATTGAGTCTAAAAGCTGTTTTGTTGCATGTTGGCAACGTATTGCCATCAATTCCAGTTGGTCATGCAGTCCACATGAAGAAAATATATGACAACATGAAAGCAACTTTTGAACTGCATAAACTATGACAAACATCAGTAGCAGGTTTGTGGTGACTTGAAAGTTGTTGCTATCGTGCTTGGACTGCAGCCGGGCTACACTAAGTATTGCTGTTTTCTGTGTGAATGGGATAGTCGGGCTAGGACTTCTCATTACATCAAGAAGGATTGGCCACTCCGACACTCATTGGAACCTGGAACAAAAATGTTCAGTATCCTCCACTTGTAGAATCGAGCAAGATTTTGTTACCACCCTTACACATCAAACTGGGCGTCATGAAAATTTTGTTAAGGCTATGGATAAAACGGGGGCAGCTTTTAAGTACCTCTGTGGTAAATTCCCAAGCTCAGTGAAGCAAAAATCAAGGAGGGTGTATTTGTTGGTCCACAGATCTGCGGGCTTCTTAGAGATGAGGAGTTCGACCGTATCCTAGGTGATGAGGAGAAGACAGCGTGGAATGCTTTCCGGTTAGTAGCAACCAATTTTCTCGGAAATACCAAAGCTGACAATTACAGGGAACTGGTGGAAAACCTGCTGTTGTCCTATCAAAAAATGAGCTGCAATATGTCTTTAAAGATACATTTCCTCCATTCGCACCTGGAATTATTTCCGGCCAACTGCGGAGCAGTCAGCGATGAACATGGTGAACGTTTCCACCAGGATATCTTAGCGATGGAAAAACGCTACCAGGGGAAATGGAATACATCATTGTTAGCAGACTACTGCTGGACAATAACAAGAGATGCTCCAGAAGTTGAATACAAGAAACAAGCAAAGAAGCGACGGGTTGAATCAATATAAGTGATTGCATTATACAGGTATGTTACTAATATATAGTATACATATACGCAAAATGTGTAACTTAAATTTTCTCGGAAACTATCCAATCGACTGTTTTTATGGTCATATTCGTTTTCAGCACCCCAAAATCCATAATAGGAAACACATTTATCTCCGAAGCACAAACTTTTTTAAAATTTGTAGACCAGTGTAATTAATCTTAACCGCGTTCAAACTTGCAATAACTGGAATATATATAATCATAAGCGACAAGTAATTATTATTATTATTATTATTATTATTATTATAAATAATACATGTATTTATTACAGGGTGGAAATTGAATCAATGGTCGGGAGAACGTGTAGAATCAAACGAGAATGACTCGTGTTGAAACACGTTCGTTCATGTATGAGCGGAAATTTTTCCTTTCGATGTTTCTAATTTTAAGGTAAAAGATTATTTCACATTTTGTTTATTTTCAAATTTCGCTCAAAAATTATTTTATTTTTCGGAAACTATACTAATAACGAGATACTCATAAGACGATCCTTTCTACTTTTTATGGCCCAGTCGTAAACTGCTAAAAATGCACATTTTTAAATAGATACCTATAACGCGATGTTTTATGCCTGGCTACGAAAATATACAATATTATATATAATATATATATATATAATATACACGGTGAACCAAAAGTAGGTGGACAGTAGGTTGAATACGGTTTGTGTTATATTATATTATAACTATGGTGTTCATTATAACTATGGTGTTTGTGTTATATTATATTAAATATTATAACTAAATTTATTTAAATTTTATTTTGTATTATAGTATACAAAAAAATTAAATATGTATTCTCAAAATAAACGTTATCATTTACTGTCCACCTACATTTGGTTCACCCTATATGTGTGTGTGTGTGTGTGAACCTGATAACCATCCAAACAACGCTGAAAAATAAGAAAGATAAAATGTGTCGTGTTCCCAAACTAAAGGCAAATGAAGGGACATCCTCCACAATGAAGGGAAATAGCTTTGTTGTCATAGTGCCAACACTATTTAACTATTTACCAAAGGCCATCGGGAACACAATTGGTATTCATGTGGACGTATTCAAAAGAAGACTAGCCACCTGGCTCATGACAGTCCCTGATGAAGAGGGTGTACCAACTGTGTGAGATGGAGACCCTAGGGAAGCAATTCTCTACAACAACATCAAGCCAATTCTAGAAATGGTGTCACCAGCCTGACCTCCGTGCGAATATATATATATATATATATATATATATATTATACACAATTACTTTGTCCAACAAACGTCACTACTTTACTCGACACTTCGTTCCCTACTGAATTTGTCTTAACCAAAGGCTCGAACGAGACTCACACACACACACACACACACACACACACACACACACTACCTCTTTTCACATCTACACTGAAAAGAGTCCAAACAAGGCACTGAAAGAGTCCAAACAAGGCAGTAAAAAAAGATAAAAGCTAAGAAAGGGAGATCAAATAAGAGCGAAGGCGAATTTATCAGTTAAAAGAAGTCACAAAATTAAATAAAGTGATAAAAGCCAGCGATCGGCAAAGGACAGAACCAAAAGACATTTCCAATTTGTCAGATAAAAACGTGAGAATTGCATCTTTCGTTTTTAAGAACGCCACTTTCAGGTTTGTCTGTCCCCATTTCACATCTGTGCAATTTGTGTCTTCATGCCCCTTATATATATATATATATATATATATATATATATATATATATATATATATATATATATATACACTGTCTGACAAAAAAAAGGTTCACTCTAAAAACAGCCATGAAATCAACATTTATTAACCAATCATAATGAAACTCATACAGAGCAAAACTATGTAAACAGTATATATGTACACCAATTTCCAGATTATTATATTCAAAATTAATGATTTAATGAGGATTGTTTCTGTTCAACAAATTTTGTTGGTGAATATCGCTCCAGTTTTGAATTCTGGGAGTCCACAAAGGCGGTAAAACTTTGGTAATAAAATTTGTACTCTCATTTTAGTTATAAAATATGTAATAAGATTTATAAAATATAGGAAATGCCTCCATTAAAAACCATGAAAATAAAAAAAAAGGATTTTGAATTTCGAAACAGAACTTAAATTCTAAGTTTACAAAAGAAATCAAATTAACATTTTACTCTTTTGGAATTCCTATTAAAAAAATTGTTCAATGTGTTTCCCTTCTGTTTCAACAATTTTCTTCAATCTTGGACGAAACTCATCAATGGTTCGATCGATCTGCTCCTGTGGTATCTCTTCCCACTTCTCCACAAGAAGCTGACGCGAGTGATCAACATTTTTCACCCTGCTCCTGTAAACTCTCTGTGCCAAATTTTCTCAGATTCCATAGTCAACAGGATTCATGTCAGGACTGTTAGGTGAGCAATTTGGGTCCAGGTAATTCTGGGACATTATTTTTTAGGTATTCCAGAGTTGCTATTGCTGTATGGGACGTTGCTCCGTCTTGCTGAAAAAGATAATAACCACCGTTGGCCAGATTTTGCATTTCGGGAAGCATGTTTCGCAGCAGAGTATTTCGATAGTACTCGGCATTGACTTTTACACCACGCTCAATAAAGTGAATGGATGTTTTCCTAACTTTGATATGCCAACTGACACCATGACACTAGCTGAGAAATGACTTCTGGTTGCGAAAAGTCTGCTATCAGGTATTTCATTCTTACATTGGACGTACGAGTAAACTCTGTCATTTTGACTCTTCCGAGTGGCTCCATAGTGGATCTCTTTTTCATCAGTGGAAAAAGCCTTTGAAAGTTTATCACATGTTACTCGCCGTAAGATTTGTTTTGATCTTTGAACTCGTTTCTGCTCATCAGTTTGAGTAATCTTTTGCCCGTGCACTCTTTTGAAAGGTTTTAGTTGAAGATCTTGTTTAATTATGCGTCTCACACTAGTTTCGGATAATTAATCGTAACTTTTTTGATATGCGAGCTGGTGTCATTTGGGTTCCTGGCTGGTTTTCCTGTCTTAATATACGTTCTTCGACGTCGTCAATATTGTCTCGTATGCGAACAGTTTTTGGTCGCCCACTTCCCTCTCTTCTTTTGATATCCCCAGTCTCGTTAATTTTCTTTAGAAGCTTTCTCAAACCACCAGGAGTCCATACTTGTTGGGGAATTCGAAGAGTAGTTTCGTTCGTCCATATCCCTTTTCTAGTCTATAATGCTTAATTATAATCTTATCTTCCTCTGAAAATGGCATATTCACTATATTTTATAACCCTGCAAAAAAAAATCGTATATTAGAATTTACAAAAGTGAAAATGGAAATAAAGGATTCTCGATTAGTTTGTCGAGTAGATGTTTTACACATCTTTTACGTGCATAAGTTTCATACTGATTGTTTGAAAAATGCTGATTCCATGGATGTTTTTCGAGTGAACCCTTTTTTTTTTGGCAGACGGTGCAAATACCTTTGGTTAGCTTTCGCCCGAATTGTTCATTCTGACGAAGGTCAAGCTTTTCTCTCCACCTTAGACCTACAGTTTAACGTGGAATCCGAACCACGCCCCATCAGCAGCCCAGCGTCTTAACCACTAGGGTACCCATTTATCTACCAACCACTTTCTTTATTGTGTGGAAGGATGAACAGCTGGGTTTTGCTGTGCGCCGGCTGCCGTCGGGTCTTGAACCCAGGGCCGATGGATTCGTAGTCATCGACTCCAACCACTACACCACCGACGATAGATACATACACCATATATATATATATATATATATATACACACACACACACACGAATATATGCATAGATAGATAGATAGATAGATTCTCTCAAGTTATGTCCGTCAACCATCTTGTAAGAATTTAATTAGAAATTTCAGCTTTCATTCATGTGTGTGTGTGTGTGTGTGTGTGTGTCCTATCAACTTATTTTCATGTTTTTTGGCACGTCTTTCTCAGTGGTTTGAATCTTTCTCCTTCCTCATGTCATTATTTTATATTTTCTGTTATTTCTCTATCGTTGGTTGCTTTTACTCCGCGTAATATAATGCTAGCACCCGAAGCTCGGTGGGTAAGCCCATTTCCCAATAAGCGAAATGAAGAGTCTGAGGTCAGGGTTTCGACCCCCGATGGTGCTAGTTAATAATAATCTGGACGTTAATGCGATGGGTCTCATTAATATGGCCGACTGGCGAAGTTAAGCGACATTGAGTTTGGGTAGTAAGTAGTTGGATGGGGGATAATACTCAGCGTCGAAATGGTATGGCGATCGTGCCGCTGTAGGTCCCCACTATCACACCGCCATTGCCGTTACGAAGGGGATTAAATAAACCCCAAAAATCAACAAACCAGAATGAGCCTTCTTCTTCGTTATCTCAATGACTTCCTCATTTAAACCCAACTAACTTCGTGTCTAATCTCTCTTTTCATTCTTCATCAAACACTCTTAACACGTGTTTCCGCACTCTCGCGCTACATCCTTCATTTATTCTTCGTGCAATCGTTTATCTTAAATGATCTGTTTTGGCATGCACGCTTTAGAAAGACATTTTGCCATGAAATCTGTATTTGTCCTATTTCCACTTCGCCTCTTCCCACACACACACTTTTCTTGTGTCTGCTTTGGCATGCACACTTTAGAAAGCCGTTTTACCATGAAATCTGTATTTGTCCCATTTCCACTTCGCCTTTTCACACACACACACACACACACACACACACTTTTCTTGTGTTTTGAGAAATCTGTGGTAAGTTACTTTAAATGTGAGTGTGTAGTTTTGGAAGAAAAACAAATGAATAAATAGGTCAGAATTAATTATTTCTATACAACTTCAAATACCAAATACAAACTACAAATTGGCGGAATTTATAGTTTGTATTTGGTATTTGAAGTTTGTCATAGTAATTCTGTAACTAATATGAAGTGTTTTTTTCCATATTTCTACGGTCAACCTGAAACACCCTGTATATTTTTCTGTAAGTTACTTTTTGAAAAGGCTGAAGTTTTACTTTGTTTTCACTTCATTTCAGGTAATAATTATTAGAAATTATGGATCACCTGAAGATCAGGGTCCCCAGCTTCTTTAGTTAGCCTTATAAGGCTAACTAACGAAAAATATCACGACTAACCTAACCAGTCGTCAAGGGCGTACAGTTGACCTAACGATTGGTTAGGTTAAGTCGTGATATTTTCGTTAGTTACCTTATAAGGCTAACTAACGAAGGCAGGGGGCCTCATCTTCAGGTGATGCGAAGTTATATATATATATATATATTATATAATATATATATATATGCAGTAAAATCACAGAATACTATTATTATTACTTGTTTTTCTCTGTAGATGTGAATATATCACGAAAGCGCTCGGATTTCGTGTTTCTTTTTCCTTTTCCATGTGGTTGTTTGCTATATATATATATTACGTATACTACCTGAAAATATTTTTAACATTAAATTTACTTTTTCGTGTAAAAAAAAATCAATATAAACATTTCATATTAACTTTCAGATATATTTCCTAAAATCAAATAATACCTCTCTCTCTCAAATTTGTTAAAACCAATAAACAATAATTTCTTAAAAATGCGCTGAAAGTGAAGTACTTATCAGCAAAACTCAATAGTTTATATTTTTTCTCAATAACTGCGAGAATAACAGCCAGTCTTGTCCGATTCAGAAATATCACTAGACGGACAATCACTCATGACTCAACTTTCAAGTCTCAAGCAGTTGCTCGCGAGCTTCAGAAGGAGGAAGATGTGTCAAACTTTATCGAGTGAAAGCCTTTCCTTGTATTTTTTGAAATCAGGATAGAACGGTAATGTTTTGTACATATATACACATACATATTATATATATATATATGTATATTATTTTTAATCATAATTTTGGTGGTCATTTTCTGAATATAACATAGAAAACTTGTCATTGATTTATATATGAGCACATTATTGATTTTTTAAAATCAGATTGCAATGAATCCTTTCTCAAGTTTAAACATTTTGGTCAATTTTGTTGAATGCATGAGGAAACCCATTAGTCCCACACGGTGTGGGTATATGGGTATAGATAGCTCTATGAATAATGTTTGCTCTTTGCATTTATAGGCTCTCTTTTACGGTTTATATACAGGGTGTTTATAAAGTCCCTATCTATTTTGGTGAAAAACGTAGCAAAAAGGGTAAAATTCAATAACAATATAATAAGAAGGCATACATTTAATGAATATTTAAGCATATGATTCTACACGAGCACCATCAGTATCTCTACAGAGTTCGAATCTGTCAGCAGCATTGCGGAACACATTTGGAGCATGACGGGGGTTATTTTTGTAACTGCTGTTACGATACGAGCCCGTAAATGTCCCAGCTTCATTTAGATGGCATTTTAAACACCGTCGTCTTTCAACAAGATGGGGCACCTTGTCATTGCGCAAACATTGTTCGGGAGTACCTAAATGAACGATTTCCAAATCGGTGGATCGGACGTGGAGGCAACAGGCCCTGGGCGGCTCGATCTCTGACCTAACGCTCTTGGATTTCTTCGCATGGGGCTTTATCAAATCAAACGTCTATCAAACGAGGGTTACAGATCCGCAAGATTTACGTGCTCGTATCGTAACAGCGGTTGCAAAAATAACCCCTGTCATACTCCAAAATGTGTTCCGCAATGCTGCTGACAGATTCGAACTCTGTAGAGATACTGCTGGTGCTCATGTAGAATCATATGCTTAAGTATTCATTAAATGTATGCCTTCTATTATATTGTTATTGAATTTACCCTTTTTGCTACGTTTTCACTGAAATAGATGGAACTTATAAACACCCTGTGTGAATATATATATATATATATTTTTTTTCCCCGCTGCTTCCAATTCATCACAAAGTCAGAACGCCGACCATTTCCTATATGAAGCCAATCAGGGCATTCCAGATAGCTTTTCCTACGTCACCAACTTTCAGACCATGGGCATTGCCAAAATATGGACTTATATCATTTTGTCGACAAGACCAAACAATCTACACTCTAAAAAGCTAACAACCTAACCTAGCCTAAATTAATCTAATCCATAGTAACGTCGATTATTTGGTTTTGTCAATCAGATGTCGTCAGTCCGCAAAAAACAGGTGTCTATGAAACTATATATATATATATATATATATATATATATATAATTACTTAATTCTTTTGTAGTGTCCAAACAAACAAAAGAACTTTTAAAAATTATATCATCAGTCCCTCTTCGGTGCAAAAGGAGATTGAACCTTTAACATTTTCGTTTATGTTAATTAATTAATAATTAATTAATTAATTAATTAATAATGTTAAATTTAAAGTCGTTTTGTTCCAGCCCTTTATGAGATATTACGAGTGAAAAAGATACAATGAAATAATTATATTAATTAATCACAGAAAAAGTAAAAATACGACATTTCTTAAATAGTTTCGTTCGATTTATTTATGAGTCGTACAAAAGTTAGTTTAACTTACACATTAATATTTATAATAATGTGAACGAAAATAGTGGGAAAAGTTATATATATACAGTATATATATATATATATATAATAGTTATTTCTTCTTTGATTCTTGGGTTAATTTAAGACGATTCTAATCCTTTTATGTCTATTAAAGAGTTTTTTATTAATTATATCTAATGATAATGAGCCAATTATCAACCCACGTTAATTACTGTTCAGGAATAAACTCCCAAATGACACAAATGAATACATGCCATTTGTAGGATTCTTTTGTGGATACCCTGTGTACAACAATAATAATAAATTATTATTATTTTATTGTTTTTTGAAATATATATACAAAGAGTAACATTTTTTATGCAGGAAGAAGGGGCCAAGCGCGAGTGCCTGCAAAAATGACCCCCCCCCCCCCTATATAAGAAGGAGAGAGCTGAAATCAAGGTCTTCGAGGCTCAGGATGCCATTTTTTTTTTTAAGGTTGTGTAGTGTGTAAAATTCATGTACAGTATGTATAGTGTGAAGAATAGAGGGAGAAGTGTGTTTTGAGGCCATGCTAGACCGCTCACAGGGTAGATGAGACGCGGAAAAGATTAGCTGAGGAGGACAGTGACAGGAGAAAAGGGAGTTCCAGCACTTCCTGTTTCTTGCCTAACGTTCCACCCCCGAGTACTGCCCTCATCGATTGGTGTCTACGATCTCCTCCTACATATAATAAGGTATACAGAGAGTAACGTATAATAATACACATCTCTATATACATATGATAGTGTAACAGTTAATTAATTCCTAAGCATATGTAACGTAGTGGAATAGACAATATAAAACAGCAACAACAACAACAACAACAATAATAATAATAATAATAATAATACAATTTATTATTGTTTCTATACGAGTTGATGGTGCACATCAGTTGCTACAGGAAGCGCACACACACACACACACACAAACATATATATATAACATACATACATACCATTGTGTGCATTCAGGGTAAGCTAGGTAAGCTCCGCCTACCTAATAAAAATGTTATTAAAGATATTAAAGATAGTACCGTTTTTTTTCAGAATAGTCTACAGTACATACCCACTAGCCAATTATGAAGTTATCATTAGCTACTATAATTACTATAATTATATAATATGTACATATAGTGCTTGTGCTGAGTGTGCTCGCACGCAATACCGCTTAGCCTGTAGACGTACCTACCGCACGCCACTGATACATACATACATTTGTCCATACATACATAATACATATAGATGCACACAACATGCAGATACATGCATGTATATCCATAACGCACCCGCATACACACACACACACACACACATATTATATATATATAATATTTCAACTGAAACAACACGCAGTATAATTAACGTAAAGAACGACGCTTGTATAGAAGAACATTCCGCGCAAGATGAGGAGGGACAACGAGACAAATGAAAAAATGAGGTAACCACCGGGATCTTCCGATTGCCGGTCAGATATGATAACCACTACACCATGGGCCTCATTCGATCAGAAGTCGTAATTCTCCTACATACGCGCGAAAACCAATGCCCCAAGGGGGCACCTCCCGCATGCCGCACATATATATACATTTCAACTGCAAACAACACGCAGTATAATTAACGTAAAGAACGACGCTTGTATAGAAGAACATTATATATATATATATATACGTGCCCATTATACATTTGGACAAATGGAAAAGTAAGGCTTTCATATATTTACATAGCAAAGAACCGCCATTAACAAGCAAATTCTATGCTTTATTGGCAGAACAGAGTTGTATGGTAAATCTTGATAGATAATGCGGAGTAGCGAAGTTATGTACACTAGCTTTAAAAATATAGAGGCAAAGAGAGAAAAGTACATGGAGATTATCTGTTGTAAGCTACATACATATTTTTAGAAATACATACAGTTAAAATATTCAGCTAAGATTACACATTACATAACTACATAAATACATATGGGTATTCAGCGAATTTATATCTTCGTATTTATTTGAATATTAGACGCTGAAGTATAATTAAAATATTTGGCTTTATTTTACTGGTTATTATTATTTTTGTTTTGCTATATAGAAATATGGAAATAAATATGGGAACAAAAGTATGTAGTTTAATTGCGAATTAATTTGATCAAGAGATAAAACAATCTAAGACACTAAAAATCTGCCAAAGGAAACTGAAAGACAAATTCATCACTCATGAGTGATGAATTTGTCTTTCAGTTTCCTTTGGTAGATTTTAGTGTCTTAGTTTTATCTCTTGATCAAATCAATTCCAGAGTTTGGACTAGTTGAGGATAAGGATCTAGTCGCACAATCTAGACTCTAGAGCATGGTCGGGGAACTTTTTTGGATATTACCCAAAAATCTATTTGAGTAAATGAAATTACCCCCAGACTTCAAAGTAAACAAAAACAAGCCAATTGCTCTTAAAATTGTTGCATATGGTGTCTCTCATACCGCACGCATTACCCCAAAACTTTTAAATGTACCCCATTTGGGGTAATTTACCCCTGTTCGCCGCACTGCTCTAGAGTCTACATTCTAGAGTGTAATTCGGTTTTTGATGTACGTCTGACTGTCTTGTGTTAAAGCGGTGTTGTGTTTTGGAAGCTAATATTTGTTTTGAATTATTTCTGGTGTAGTGTATGGACGATTTGATACATATGAGGCAATGTTTAGTTTGTAGATTTCTCCTAGTTAAGAATTTTTAACTCGTGAAACGTATGATCTGTACTTTCATTATGCTTGTTAATTTATAAATCTTCCTAACTAATCTTTTTTGCATTACTACCAATGGCTGTAGCGAAAATTGACGTGTGTTCGTTAAGCACTAATGCAGTATTGTAGGTGTGGGTTCACCATGGTGAAGTATATGGATCGAAGAACCTGTTTTGCGAGTGCTGTACCAGCTTTCTTAATTATGAATGAGACCTTGGCTAATGTGTTGCATAGATCTTCAGTGTGCTCTTTGAATGAGAAGTGTGCATCGATGGTAATTCCCAAAAGTTTGACCGATTGCACTCGCTAAACAGGGATTGAATTTTTTGTGTAGGTTTAAAAGGGACAACGATTTCTTTTTTGTGATGGCTATATAAGCTTCTTTTTTTTTAACCCTTTATGGTACCATGTTGCATCTATTTAACATTTCAAATACACGCATTTAGACTTAACCTACAAAAAAGTTGTGCGATAGAGGGTTAATATTAAGGATAATTTATTGGTATAAGCCATAAATAAACACTTTAGAATTCATTGTTGGTGGTCGTTTGGAGTGGTAGCGAGTCTTTATGCGAGATTATGATGGAGGTGTCAGCTGCATACTGGTAGCAGGAAGAATTATTAGTGACCTGTGGAAGTCATTATATAAAGGAGGAACAGGATAGGTGTCCAGTTAGCCAATTATGAGTTGAACCATCTTAAGGCAGTCCCCTGAAGCCGTCGTGTTCGAATTCTTTAAGAGTATGTCATGAGGTACTGTGTCAAAAGCCTTAGCAAGATGAAGTAGGATGATTATTGAAGTATTTTGACATTAAGATTGCTATAAAGTTCTTTTAATATTGCGGTCATCGCTTCATTTGTCGTGCGTTTACTTAAAAAGCCAAAACTGTTGTTTGTGTATGATTTTGTATTTGAATACGAGTTTGTTTATTTGATTATATATTACTCTCTCGTTTAGCTACTAACGGTTGGGAGGATGGAAATAGGTCTGTAGTTTGAGGGGAAAGTTTTATCACCCGACTTATAGACGGGGCATACTCTAGCCTTTTTTTAGCTCTCTGGGAAGGCACCATTTTTGAATGGATAGATAGGTTTATCTTTGAAAGCGTAGGCGCAATTAATTTGCGCAATCTTCGTAAATTTTGTTTGGGATGGTGTCGAGCGTACAACTTTATTTTTTAATTAATTGTGTTATGGCTGTCATTAGATCGTGTGTCGTAGTTGGAGATAGGAAGAAAAAGCGTGGTAACGGAAAACGTATCGAAAAACTGGACCGTGGGGGTATTTTGAAGCAAGGTTGGCTCCCACTCGGTAATAATTAATCGTTGAGAGTATTTAAAATATCATTTGGTCCTTTATGGGCTCATTATTACTAATAGCTTTTCCGGGGCAGATGATTTTTTTTTTAGTTTTTAATTAATCGCTTTGATAATGAGGTTCCAATATTGTTTGGGAGCGCCTTTGTATTTTTCAAATTTATGTTTATAGTAATTAGTTTTAGCTTCGTATATTAATAATGAATTGAGTCTGTTCCTATAGCGAGTGTAGACTTCTTTTGGGAGTAGACTTTCCTTCACATTTTCATATAGTTTTTGTGTTTTTGTTTAATAGATGTCTTAGATCTTGGGTCAACCATGGATTGTTGATTCGAACCGTAGGAATATTTATTTTTCAATGATGGGGCAGGATCCATTATAAGCATGCCAAAAGGATTCCTGAAACTGTTCATATTTGGGTTTATATCTGTATGCGGGTGTCAGCGAGTTCGAACTCTGTTTCGCCTTTCGTTTTGAATTTGTTAATGATTATGGCCCCGTTTTCCAGAATTTAATATTTGTGTACTTAGGGTGTTTGTTCTTGTTTGACTGTGACATAATTTAGGAGGTGGTCAGTTATGCCTGAAAGGAGTATCTCTGTGTCTATATGTACTGTGGGTCTATATCTGACCATATGTGGTCGATAAGAGAAGATTTGGTAAAGTCAGTATGGGGACGTTGTTGGCCTTGTTACGTAAGTCTTATATATTTGGCTTATCATTGTGTCCATAGTGGTTTGGCAATGCAGTCTGTCCCTATTTTCATTACGTCTATATTAAAGTCCCCGAGGATGAAAGAGCGAGAGCTCTTCAGAGATTGATGTTTGATTTGATTCGTAAGGTATTAATATAGTTATTTGCGCTACCGTTAGGTGGTCTGTATACTGCCAGTATGTTGAGAGGTTTTGTCAAGGATAAGATTTACCGCACATGTTTCAAAATTTACACATACACACACACACACACCTTGGTTTAGCTTCCGCCCGAATTGTTCATTCTGACGAAGGTTAAGCTTGTCACGTTAAACCTACAGTTTAACGTGGAATCCGAACCATGCCTCACTAGCAGCCCAACTTCTTAACCACTAGGCTACCCAGGGTACCCATTTCTCTACCAACCAATTTTTATTGCGTGGAAAGATGAACAGCTGAGTTTGCTGCGCACCGCCTGCCGTCACCGGGTCTCGATCCCGGGTCCAATGGATTCATGGATTCATAGTCAGCGACGTTAACCACTGTACCACCGAGGCGCATATATATATATATATATATATGTTACGCCCAAACATCGAAATCGCTCAGTGAGCGAAAAAAAACAGCCACAACGCGTTGTGGATGCACCTAAGTGCCGAGATTAAATACTGATTAAATACTGACTGAATACTGATTTCGCTAAAAAGTCGCAAATTAAATATTAAGAAGTCCACAAAATACGTTCATACACACAGAACTTAGATTAAAGGGTTACATTTTTGTTTAGAAGAGGTTGCCTAAAGAACGTTGAAAAAGCAGCAGTTATAAATGCTTTGCTTTCATCTGGATCCAAATGCGCGCGAGCATGCATACGCAAAAAAAACATTTTTATTTGTTATACGAGTTTCCGTACAGTTAACTGGAAATTACTTTCGGATACGTGCAACTGCTCTTGCCCATATACACCCACACATAGTTGAAATGATCGGGTTCGCTCTCCGCCTTCTACTCACTTCGATTAGGAGGCACCTCTGGTTCAACTCGTTTAAGGTAAAGAGGATTGTCAAACAATGAGCTCCGCCACGTCATCTGTTGACACCTGACGAAGTCGTACTAATAACATATAGCGCGTGTACCCATTGACTTTTACCTTATGCCCACACATGGTCTATATATGTATATTTGCAGTAACATTTCCGTGCTCTCTGGTGTGATTTATTTACATATTTTTTCACTCGTATGGATAAAATTCTCGGTACAAGCAAAAATATTTACGATTCCACGAGATGAATGCACCAAATCAAGATCCACCCTTTGCCTCTTTGCCGTTAATATTCAGTTATTCAAAAAGTTTCCATCTCTCAGACAACTGATCATCTTGCGGTAAAATATTGATATTAATTTTATCTTTCGCATTATCATTCACATCAACAAATGAAATTTCTTTTCCTGCATTTTCAGTAATACTTTCCTTCTCTCTATCTACTGAAATGAATTTTTCTCGTATTGTGTATGAAAATACAGTAGTGGGTCGATTCCCCCGAGCTCCCCACCGCGAGGAAGCGAATTCGCTGATGAATCGCAACCCTCTTTGAAAATCACCTTTATAGGCCGTAGATATCTCTCCGTACGCCATTTTAAATGGCTTTATTACGGTATCTATATCACCATAATTTCAACGCTTATTACAGTAAAATATAATAGAGTAAGCATTATCTCGTAAATAAGTAAGCAATAAATTAAATAAATAATTAATCGTTATTACTTACTAGTTATATTTATATTTCGTGGTTTTTTTTTCCACAATTTTCGAGAATGTTCGGGGTCGAACGAGGAATCCTGTCCTCGGCACGGGGAACATAAAGATTACACTCGGTTAACGCCGGAGAAACCGGTTACCGAGGAGTTGCCGCCCGTTGGAATCGGACCTCCACTTAAAGTGAGCGTCCTTGTCCAACAGAAATTATCTTTATGCCTATAACGTACATCTACGTCCCGCATGAAGGGCTAGGATGCATCTCGGCATGGAAACAATCAATAATCAGTAAAGGCGCCATTGTAAGGCGATAATTGACGTAGGCCGAGTAGATGATACGTATAGATTTTTGGCATTTTGGAGGTCCTTTCTCAAACGAGTCTCAGTGTCATCAATTTGCGTCAAATAAACACAGATTGATACGAATGGCCAAAGAAACATTTCGAACATCCTGCCCGCAGCCCACGGTTCACTACAGTGAGAATTGGGGTGTTGGAAAGACCCGAGTTGCATCATCGATAGACGTCCCTTGAAAATCCCCTGCCCCTTGCATCAGGGTGTTTAACACTTAAATACACACGCCGCAATCAGGATGTCACGTGCTAAACCTCCAAAACCACAACTACAGATGAAAGAGACAGATGTGGATGCAGGTTCTCTCTTGGGGCCCTAAAAATCCAAACCTGATCTCTCTTTAATATACATTTGAAGATGCTTTGTTGTCAGCTGTGAGAACAAAGACCTCGTCCCATATCTGTAGCAGCTTTAGAGGAACTTTTAACTAAACTTTGGCAACCTCTTGATTACGTCATGATACCAAGGCTCATTGCTTCTATGTCCAGACATATTTTACGGTAGTATTATCATGATGTCGACGGAATAGCTAATCCAGATTAATACTTCTCTCTTTTTTATGTACACCTGAAGCTTATTTTATGGGTCATAATAAATTTATTTCTATTACAAGGGTACTAATTTGATTTTGGTAGCGTGTAATTTACACACACACACACACACACAACACACAGAGGTGGGGAGGAACTCTGCTATCTCAGTGCCATTATTTTAAAAGAAATCAGAAACGAATTCAGAATGCTAAGAACTATTTCCAGAATAGAGTGCGTGAGTATATCTCTCTATCTCTGTCTCTCTATCTATATCTATCTCTCAGTCTCTCCTCACGACTGAATCGAATTCTGGGACGGTGGAAATGAAAATGAGATTATGATTACAAACTGCCTAAATTATATTGCTGATATTGCAAAATCGGCAGTCAGAAAATGTAAAAAAAAAAAAAAATTTCAGAATTGATCTTTCTGAAAGAACTGAATGGTTAAAAAGAGTTTGTTATTCATAGCGAGTTTTTCATTAAATGGCAGAGGTGATGCTCTAAATCTAGCTCATTTGCACTCCAATTACGGAGGATGGTGGCTTCAAAGAGAGGTACTTTAACTTCATTGTCGTTGGAAAGAGGCTTCAAAAAGAGGTACTTTCGCTACATTGCTGTTGGAAGGAGGCTCGAAAGAGATATTCTTTAAGTTGTTGTTGGAAGGAGCTTGAAGGAAAGGGACTTTAACCGCAGTATTGTTATGGGTTGACAAAGAACCAAGGGTCTACTACTCTAGGGAAGCCTAAGCTTAAAGAAGTTAGGAAAGAAAAGCAAATAAAAACAGAGACCTAGACTCTCCAACCATATCTACGGTTATGAGCCTATACACATTCGTACAAAAATAGTAGTAGTAGTAGTAGTATAGAAATAGTAGTAGTATAGTATAGACAGGTTCTACTTCTTCCACCAGCCACTGTTGAATGAAGGCTTGAAAGAGAGTTACTTTAATTAATTGTTGGATGGTTGGATGAAACGGAAGAACTTCCGTTAACAAGTTGAGATGTCGTTATTGTTATGTTATTTGCTTTATTGTTTGCCATCAATTTAAAAGTTGTTAGGAGCAAATAAACGAAGTTAATTAAAACAAACGACATCTCGCAAAACATCAAAGGAGAACAAATTCTTAAATGGATTTTGTCGAGATAAAAAACATTAAAGATACTGTGTCGAAGATGTCGTGTTCCTCACATCACTTAAAATGAAAATGTAGCGATAGAGTTTCACATACTAACTTACTATGAAGTTTCTACACTATTCTCTATCTATCTTCAAAGGTAACTCAATAACAGTCATACTAAATAGTCTTATATTACATTTGAAATGAAAACCACAAATTATTTTTTTTTTAATAAAAGAAATTTTAAATTAATTCAGATATATTTTTTTTTAATATTTTGTATTAATAATATCAATAGCGAGAGAGATCATACATAAGATAGGAATACCGAGGTGAATTTTTTTCATTATACCGGGTGTCCGAGAATTATCTGTACAATTTTTGGCTGTTATTAAAAGTCAACCATGAAGTGTAGAAATTCCAGTGTTGTCCCATTTTACAGAGAATCTCATTAAGTTTTTTCTGATACCACGTTTTGACAAGTTTTTTGGAAATGTACGCGGGTGACAGACATTGATGATTTAAAAGCAAGAATCACAGCTGCTATTGAGCGAATTGATGTGGATATGCTGCAGCGTACATGGCAACATTTGGAGTATCGATTGGATGTTTTTCGAATCACTAATGGTGCACATATCGAATGTTTGTAAAACGTTACTTTAATAAAAGAAACTTTTGAAAATACAGATTCTAAATAATCTTCTTTAAGAATTTTACGTGTGTTATGAAGAATTTTATTAAAAGATGAAATTGTACAGATAATGTTCGGACACACTGGAATTTCTAAAAATCTTGTCAAAACTTGGTATCAGAAAAAACTTAATGAGATTCTCTGTAAAATGGGACAAACTGGAATTTCTACACTTCATGGTTGACTTTTAATAACAGCCAAAAATTGTACAGATAATTCTCGGACACCCTTTTTTTTCTTGTCTTTCGTATACGCATGAAAAACAGTGACGTCTCACTGTAAAAAAATTAAGTTCACCGACTACGACCAGTTACCATGGAAACTAATATATGCGTTTTGAAGAGAACAACCAAAATATTATTATTATTATTATTATTATTATCATCATCATCATTATAACCGACCAATCTTTTAATTTAAAACAATAGCTGTCACAATGTATGCATTGTTTCTTAATAAAATACATTTCCAATTATTTCCTTTAAAACTATAGCGTACAGTATATCAGTTTCCATGGTAACTGGGCGCCCTTGTTGAAAGTGAATCTATGAAATTGCGACGTGTCTGTCTTTCATGGTCTATTATGTGCAAATTGAAGACAGGAATTTTGGACCGACCAGGTGTGCGTAGTCAACTGGACAAGAGTGAATTTAAGTCTGTGATAATTCACAGATGTAGTTGGGTATTTGGGGGGGGGGAGATAACACTTTTCATACCTCGGAATATTACAGAAATTATATAAACAATCTTGGGATATTTTTATTGTCGGAAAAAAGATGTCAGCCCTAATTAGGTTAAGCTAAGTTTAATTATGTTAGGTTGAACGAGTAACTCATCAGAAAACCCCCTTCGAGCCCTCAATTGTTTCCGAAACACTAATTATCCCCTTTTCGGTTCGATGGCACTAAGATTAGGTTAAATTAAATTAGGCTTCGTTAATTAGTTTTTTAAGATATATACTAGGTTTAAAAAGTCGGTACCTCGCTTATGCGAAGATGCGCGCGCGCACACACACACACACACACACACACCAGCAATATATATATATTGTGTGTGTGTTTCTGATTCTACTAATTCTACATCCGACAGAAAAATTACGATTCCGGTTTTAGTTGCGATTTCAGCATCGTATTTGGAGAAATCGATTCTTATTTTGTAAATAAACAAAATTATG